>JBCEWC010008449.1:0-19953 GCA_038996855.1 Solanum aculeatissimum | reverse complement strand
CTAGCCCAATTTGCATTCGACCACTTAAACTCAACCCGTGGCCACCAAAACTCATACATGGCTTTTAGTACATCATATAATTCCATCCATAAGTATATTTCAAAAATTTTCTGGTTGTTACACAAAATATTTCTAGCCTAAATCCCACAATAAGATCTTGGAGCATCTAATAGAGTGACATGAGTTCAACTGTCGGGCATGAAAACCCCAAGAAAAAAAACATAAGCTATACTAGATAGAGTTGAAATAGTAGCCTCCACGAAAAATGTGAAAGGCTCACCTCAACAATAGAGTCCACGGGAATGAACTCGTCAGCCACAAGTCTCACCCTCTGCAACAGTATCTGCATTGTCATGCAAGTAAGGAGTGAACTATATATAAATATAACCTAGTAAGATCCTCGACTCACTACTTCAATACCCATGGAACAAGAGTTATAAAATACATCTACATCATGGATATACATAAAGAATATACATAAGAATATACCTCATAATAAGCTCAATAAGTTCAAACAAATATTCAAAAGGTCACTATATGTCTCAGTTCAATCCATACTCAAAACTTGTCATAAACAGCAGCAAAAGAGATTAACCCATTACCCCGACAAGTCCATGGCAGCATGTATAATGCTCTAAAATTATACTACGGCAGTATGTACAAAGCCCCTAACACATTACGACAACATGGATGTGCCCCTAATATATTACGATAGCTATATATGCCCCTAGTAACCACATCACGATAATAAAGAAGGTATCCAACATCACACCACTCATAACTTATAAAAATATTTGATATTCTTCTCAAAATTGTATATCTAGGGCTAATTAAGGAGCACCAACTCTGTCAAGCACATGCTTGTCCCAACACATGTACCAAATAGAGAAAATTATATTTTTCAAAGCTTATTTGAAAAGCAAGAACTAAAGCTTAAAGTCTCACTTACCTTATTAATGACAAGTTTCACAACAATGCACGCGTACAACACCCACCAAAACAACCCCTACTTGCCTCAATCTATGAAAAATAATTGATTATTGATATCAATTATGTTGACCAAACTCAAGTCCCAATATCCCAAATCATCAATTTTAGAGTTAAACCCTAATACCCAATACCGTAGATTATAAATTAAAGTAAAGGTATTCTTAATCTCATTGTTAAAACTTAATTGGTGAAAATTCTGGTAATTATGTTTTCAACTAACAAGAGCACATAACAACAAGAAAATACCTGCACTTTATCATCCAAAATAGTGGTGCAAATAACAAGCTAATTTTGTGTATGAATTTCTCCGAATCACCTTGTGAGTTGTGTATTTTTTTCAAAGAAAAAAGAACGAAAGAAGAAGTAAAAGACTGCCCTAATTTTATGTAACTGTCATGCGTTAGATTACAATCTTGGGCTGCTCTTTTTATTTATTTATTTTTTTAATAAAAATTATTTTTTGTTAAAATTACCAATTAACCCTTCATTAAAAAAAATAAGGGTTATTACACTTATGATGTGACAACAATAACTTAAATGAATTTACCATAATTTGTAATGGATTATCAAGGAAAGTGTTTCTTTATTATATAGCATGATATCTATTATTTTCAAAATGATTGATATGAATGTTCTGTATCTAGAGAAAAGTAGTTTGAGAAGAGAAAAGCAACCAAAAGAATCAAGATTCATACATTATCACGATGTAATATAACTAGTATCATGTATCTATCGAATTTCTGGAAGAACTACTAACCTTTTGAAACTTTCAAAAATGATTTCTTCAACTTCGGTAGAATCAAAAGACGAGTTCAGGACTCCGGGCTTCTACTACTTCTTGAATAATTATTTAGCCGGTGACTTGTGTGGGCAAGTATTTTAAAGACTTGAGTTTTTTTCTTTCTCTATCGTTTTCTTTTCTCCAGGACCCCTATTTATCTTCAACTTCAGAAGAAGAAGATCAACATAAATTAACATTTAAGGGATAATCAAAACCCAATAAAACCCCAAAAATATTTTTTTCCTTTTCCTTAAAGAAAAAAAAATAGATTTTACATAATTGGAGAATGATTAGGAGTAATAAATATTCCCATTAAATCCCAAAAACATTTTTCCTATTTAATTTGAAATATTCCCAAATCAGTATTTTATTTATTTAATTATAAAATCCACTGATTTTATTTCTTAAAAAAATGTTTTGATCCTTTATTAAATTTGAAATATTGCCAAATCAGTATTTTAATGTATAATAAAACTCACTAATTTTATTTTTAAAAAATAACTTTTATCAACACTGGCTAATTAATCAGGCATAGTAGGGACCGAAGATATATATAACTGAGGCTTCTATTTACGATAATAATTCTCAAAAGAATGAATTAATCATATCGTAAAAAATTATATATTATTCCACTAAAAATATGTAACTGCACTCCTCAATATAAATTTTAAAATCTACCATTGCATCTTATTTAACCCCCTCCCCCCCTCCCATGTTAGAATTACCGACACCAATCAATTAAATTAAATCTTCTGAAAAATTTAATTTATTGACTAAATTAATCATTTTATCATTTATACTTAATTTATTTCACGTGACGGATATAAATTTCACCTGCAGGGTTTTCACATGAAGACTCTTAAAGTAGCCATAAAGGGGTATCTTCAACTCGAGACCGAAATATGGTTCTATTAACTAATCATTATTTCACTAATGTTATTTGTAATTATCCAATCCATTAGAAATTTGTTAACTCATTAAAAAGTCTCACCTTTAAATGGATTAAAATAATATAACAAATCACATAGCTCCTAATAACTATATCAAGATTAAGAATATAAGAACATGCAATGGACTAGAGAATTTATTAATAAATATTCAGAACATAAATAAAATTCTCCAATTGGTCTGTTCAATACATACAAAATGTATTAGCACAAGTAGGAAGATCAAATTATTTTTAATCTTGTGCTATGATCACCTAGATGTTTGTCCTTCCTCATCTTTGACCGTGAACATTTAATTTTTAACTTATATAAACCAACAATTTTTATCTTCCGCGTATGAGCTAAATTGCTTCATACACAAAATCGTCTACTATTGATATGGACACACATGTATACATAATGAAGTATTCAAATAAAGACTTTTTAAAAAATAAAATAATGTACAAAGTCTTCAAAAGGGACTAAAATAAAATATTATAACACAAATACATGGTTAATAGTATATCCCAACATTCTCCCACTTAAACTCATAACCATGAATTCACAATTTTAACACCCATTTTTCTACATGCTTATAAAAAATCTTCTGAGATAAGCCTTTTGTTAATGGGTCCGCTAAATTGTTCTTCGACTTAATTTTTAGCACTCTCACATCACCCCTTTGCATAATATCACGAATCAAGTGATACTTCCTCTTAATGTGTTTACTTCTTTTATGGTTACGTGGTTCTTTCGAGTTTGCAATCATACCACTTTTGTCACAATAAAGTGTGATTAGTGCTTCAACCGAAGGAACCACTCCAAGCTCTTTCAGGAAGTTTCTGAGCCAAACAACCTCCTTAGCCACCTCAGCGGTAGCAACCTATTCAGCTTCAATGGTGGAATCAGCAACACAAGATTGCTTGATACTCTTCCATATTACAACTCCACCTCCTAGAGTAAATACATATCCTTAGGTTGACTTTCTTGAATCTCTATCCAACTGGAAATCTGAATCTACATACCTAATGGGTACTAGATTTTCAGGGTGGAAAACAAACATGTAATCCCTAGTCCTTTTTAGATACTTGATTATATGCTTGATTGCAGTCCAATGTTCTTGCCCAGGATTAGACTGAAATTTGCTCATCATACCAACAACAAAGTAGATATCTAGTCTAGTACATAACATAGCATACATAAGACTCCTTACAATAGATACATAAGGGACCACCTTCATTCTCTCTATCTCATCATCCGTCTTAGGTGACTGATCCTTTGATAAAGTAATTCCTTGTCTAAAAGGAAGATATTCCTTTTTTGGAATTTTGCATGTTAAATCTTTCAAGAACCGTATCAATATAAAGTGCTTGAGTTAAGTCTAATATCCTTTATTTACGATCTCGTATAAGCTTGATCCCGAAGGTATGGGAAGTTTCTCCTAAGTCTTTCATATAAAAACGTGATGACAAGCATTCCTTAACAGAGTTCAACATGCTCACATTATTTTCTATGAGCAAGATGTCATCAACATATAGAATAAAAAATGTTACTTTGTTTCCTTCCCATTTCTTATATATGCATGATTCATTTTCAAATTGATCAAAATCAAAAGTCTTAATTGACTTGTCAAAATAAATGTTCCATGCTCTTGATGCTTGTTTCAATCCATAAATGGACATCTTAAGCTTACATAACATGCATTCATTGCAACTTTCTATGAATCCCTCTAGTTGTTTCATGTAGATGCACTCATCAAGACTGTTATTTAAAAAAGTTATCTTGACGTCTATTTGCCAAATCTCATAATTAAAATGAGCAGCAATGGATATGAGAATCCTAATGGATTTAAGCATGGCTATCAGTGAATTTTTTTCTTATAATCAATTTCTTCTTTTTGAGTAAACTTTTTCACAACAATCCTAGCCTTAAAAGTTTTTACTTTTCCATCCACACCTCTCTTTTTCTTGAAGATCCACTGACAAACAATAGGCTTAATGTCCACAAGAGTATCTACAAGATTCCAGACTTGATTAGGGTACATAGACTCCATTTCAGATTTCATGGAAATAATTCACTTTTCAACATCTTTATCATATAGTGCTTTAATGTAACTTAATGGTGCTGTGTTAGTCTCTTTAGGGATTCTATCATATGATTCTACCAAGAGCATAAACCTTTTAGGCTTTTTAATCACTCTTCCACTACGATGACTAGAAACTACTGGATTTTCTACTTCTTGATTCAAATTCTAAATGTTTCGACCATTCTGAATATTTTCGTCCATAATCACAATTTTCTGTAGATTACTCCCACTACTTGGTAGTGGGATGTTCGGAGTTTGCTCTAAAATATTTTTTGGCGCAATCTCAAGTGGATTAATTTTTGAGTGACATATCTCCCACTACTTTGTCGTAATGGTATGTCTATGACTATTTGTGGAACTCATGTTGTCAAGTCAGTAGGAGTTATTTTTTGGGACAGTTCCTGTAATAAAAGTTTACTTCTAGGAACATGGTTCATTAAATAGTCTTGTTCCAGAAACTTAGCATTTGTTGAGACAATGACCTTGTGTTCCTTAGGACAATAAAATAAACCCCCTTTAGTGCCTTTTGGATATCTAATAAAAATGCACACTTCTGTTCTTGATTTCAACTTTTCTATTTTTCCTTTTAGCACATGAACTAGACAACCCTAGACATAAATATGCCATAGAATGGGCTTACGCCCATTCCACAGTTCGTACGAGGTTAAAGGTACAGATTTTGAAGGAACCAAGCTTAGAATATAATTTGTTATTTCTTAGGAATATCTCCAAAAGCTAGAAGGTAAATCAAAATAACTTAACATTGATCTAATCATTTCTAAAAGAGTTTGATTTCTTCGTTCTACCCCACCATTTGTTTGAGGTGCTCTTGGGGCAAAGTATTAAGAACTAATTTCTTGTTCTGATAAGTATTTAATGAATTATGCAAAAAGGTATTCACCAACATGATCAAATCGCAAAGTTTGGATATGTTTATTATGTCGTTTTTCCGTTTCAACCTTAAATTCTTTGAATTTTTTAAAGCATTCAGATTTACGACGCAATAAATAAATGTATCCATATTTTGAGTAAACATCTGTGAAGATCACAAAATGCTCAAAACCACCTCTTACCTGTATATTCATAGGGCCACACAAATCAAAATGAATTAATTCTAACTTATTATTGGCTCTATTTTCTTTAGAAGGAAAGGATTTCTTTGTCATTTTACCTTCTAAATAAGATTCACAGATTGGTAGTACCTCCACTTTCAATGAACTCAATGATCCATCAGAAACCAACCTAGAAATTTTATTTATATTAATATGACATAGACATAAGTGTCATAAATAAGTTGGACTCAATTCAGAAATACATTTTCGTTTATTTGAAATATCAATGTTATTTAATTCAGCTTGTTGAAGCATGTTATAAGAAACTTCAAATACAAACAAATCTTGGAATTTGGGAGCACTAAGGATAAAACGATTATAATGTCTAACAACAACATTTATTATTAGCAAAATGAACAGCATAATCATCATCCAGAAGTTTAGAAACAGACAATAAATTCCTCCTTAAAGAAGGAATATATAAAACATTATTCATAACTAAATGTCTGGAACTACTAAAAGAAAATTATTGTAAAATAGATATCCTAATAAATATTTTCTATCTCCACATAATATATTTTGTTGAAACATACATATACACACAATATACATTATGTGTAAGATGGATTTATACTCGTTCTAATTAGTGTTGTAACTTAATCATCCATGTAATATACCTGGTGTCTAAGGTATATACGTGGCAATGGAATATCCATTAATGATCATGTATACACAAGTATAAATACCCCCTTTCTTGTAAAAAAATGTGTAGAGAGAAAGGAAAAAGAATAAGAAATACTACACTATCCTCTCTTTTATCTTTCCTTTTTAGTTTTAATACATTCTCATTATTTTACAACACATTATCAGCACGAGGCTCCAACCTCCTATGAATAAGTTAAACTTCTATCTCAGTACGTATACAATCTTCTTCCAGCTATTATTATATCTTATAATATATAAATTATAAAAATGTCACCATACTTAATTTCTTGAACAACTTATGATACTACTTAAATTTTCATTGAAGCATTCAATATTGTTATAACTAATAGGGCTATTGTTTAATATATATCTATATACTAACTTTACTTTGAATTGACTGAAGATTAATTAGATAACATATTAATTACATATGAGGTTACATTAATTGGTAACCAATTTGTTTTTATATCTCATGGATATACTTAAATTTATTTACATCAAAAAGGAAATTTTTATTCACAAGTCATCTTTAATTCATTCTTTTTAAGTTTTCATCATGTCGAACTTATCAAATCTTGAATTTGTTGCACTTGATATTACCGGAAAAAATATTTATCATGGATCCTTGACGCTGAAATTCACCTTGACGCTAAAGGTCTTGGTGACACTATTAAACAAGGAAATAAAGCATCAAGTCAAGATAAAGCGAAAGCTATGATTTTTCTTCGTCATAACCTTCATGAAGGATTAAAAACTGAATATTTAACTATGAAAGATCCACTTGAATTGTGGATTGATTTAAATGATCGATATGACCACCTAAAACTTACTATATTACCAAAAGCTCGGTATGAATGGATACATCTTCGATTTCAAGATTTTAAATTTGTAATAAAATATAATTCTACTATCACTATGTGGAGATACTATCACTGATGATGAGTTAGTTGAGAAAACTCTCTCTACCTTTCACGCTTTAAATGTGTTGCTACAACAATAATATCGTGAAAATGGATTTAAGAAATATTCTGAGTTAGTTGCATGCCTACTTGTGGCTGAGCAAAATAATACTTTCCTGATGAGAAATCATGAAGCCCTCCCCATTGGGTCTACTTCATTCCCTGAAGCGAATGTTGTAGCAAGGTCTAATTAGTCTAAAACAAGACAAAATAATTATTGTGGTCATGATCGCAATCATGATCGAGGACGCAAGGGAGGGCATGGTGGCAGACAAAATAATTATCTTCATCATGGTAAAAATAAATATTAAAATAACAGAGTTTCTCAAAATAATACTTTCAAGGGGAAAATTAATATTTGTCATCGATGTGGCATGAAAGGACATTGGGCACGTGATTGTCGTACGTCCGATCATTTTATCAAGCTTTATAAAGTCTCCCTTAAAAGAAAAGAAAATAATTTGGAATCCCACTTGACCTTTCATAATGATGATAACGAAATCACCCTCTCTAATAAATATGATGATATTGAGGCAAATCTTGCTTATAAAGATAATGATAACTTCAAAGACTTCTCCAATAACACCCATTTGGGAGTTGAAGACTTCTATAAGAATATTGACTAAAGAACCATCATCTAGTTGACAAATAAAATCATAAGAATAGTTATTATTTTCTTTTATATTTATAGCTATCTAGTTTTTGTGATAGCACTAATATTCCCCTTCCTCTGAATTGTAATGACAAGTGAAGTAAATATGCAATTACATAGTAATGATCCATATTAGTTATTAATATAATCTTTCTATTTCTACAAAAACAAATGGGTAACTAAGTTATTCTTCTTAAATGCTAAATCATTATATCTTTACTAGTTTTTATAATTTTTCAAGTTAGTTTTTAATATCCTTATAATGTTTTTCTTTTTTAATCTTTATGAAGAGTATGAAAATTTCTCGATCATCAATTGGATCCAAAATCAGTTATGATGATATGTGTCTTATAGATAGTTCTACAACACATACTATTTTAAGAGATAAGAAATATTTCTCTTATTTGATCATTAAAGAAGCTAATATTAATACAATATTTGGTAGCACAAAATTAATTGAAGGTTCCATAAAAGCTAATCTAATTTTTACCGGTGGAAAAATTTAACAATTGATGAAGCATTATATTGTAGTAAGTCTCAAAGAAACTTATTAAGTTTCAAAGACATTGACCAGAATGACTATCATATTGAGACTATAAATAATTGAAAAGAATGAGTATCTCTGTATTACTAGAATGATGTCAGGTAAAAAGTGTATATTTGAAAAATTACCTGCTCTTTCATATGGTTTATACTGTACAAGTATTAACATGATTGAAACACATGTCATCTTAGTTTACAAACTCAAATGATTTTATTATTTGGCATGATCGATTGGGCTATCCCGGTTCTAATATGATGTGCAAAATAATTGAGAATTCACATGAACATTCTTTGAAGAACCAAAAGATTGTTCAATTTAAAGAATTCTTTTGTGCTGCATGTTCTCAAGGAAAATTATTACTAGACCGTCAGTAATCAAAGTGAGAGTTAAATCCCCAACATTTTTGGAACATATACAGGGTGATATATATGGGTCCATTCACCAGTCATGTGGACCATTCAAATATTATATGGTTTTAATAGATGCATCTACAAGATCATCACATGTGTTCTTATTATCAACCCGCAATATGGTGTTTGCGAGGTTGATGGCTCAAATAATAAAATTACTAGCACAATTTCTAGGTTATGCAATTAAGATAATTCATCTTGATAATGCTGGTGAATTTATATCCCAAGGTTTTAATGATTATTATATATCAACTGGGATAACAATTGAGCATCTGGTTGCTCATGTTCATACTAAAAATGGCCTAGAAAAATCATTAATTAAATACCTCCAATTAATTTCTAGGTCAATGCTTATGAGAACAAAATTCCCCACTTCATTTGCTATTTTGCATGCAGTAAATCTTGTGCGTATTAGACCCACAAGTTATCATAAAGTCTCTCCATTACAATTGACTTTTGGTCAAGAGCCGAATATTTCCCATCTTCGAATATTTGAATGTACGGTATATGTTTCAATTGCTCCACCACAATACACAAAGCTGGGAACCACCAAAGAAGGTTGAGGATATATGTTGGGTATGAATCTCCTTCTATTATAAAATATTTGAAACCTATGACTGGAAATTTATTCACAAAATAATTTGCTGATTGTCATTTTGATGAATCAATATACCCAATATTAGGGGGAGAAGATAAATAACTACAAAAGAGATAGATTGGAATGCATTATCATTATCACATTTAGATTCTTGAACAAATAGATGTGAACATGAAGTTCAAAAGATAATTTATTTGCAGAATATTGCAAATCAACTGCTAGATGAATTCACTGACCTATCAAGAATTACTAAATCTCATATTTTAGCGGCTAATGCTACAATTTGAGTTGGTATCTCAATAGGATAATTAATTAATTCAAATGATTCCAAATCACACTTAAAACGTGGTAGACCAATCACTTTCAAAGATAAAAATTCTCGAAAAAGGAAAGGAGCAAATAATCAAGATGATCATAATATAAAAGAACTTGCTCAAGAAAAGCAAGGAGACATAATAATTGGTGAAACCTTAGAGAATATTCAGGTGTCTGAAAATAATGAAGAGATCTCAATAAATTATGTCTCATCGAGGAAAATATGGAATGAAATAATATAATTGTATAATATTTTTACTTATAATATTACTGTTGAAATAATACAATAAAATGAGGATCTTGAACCAAAATCTGTCGAGGAATATAGATAGAGAAATGATTGGCCAAAATGGAAAGATGCTATTCAAATTGAATTAGCTTCGCTTGAGAAATGCTAAGTTTTCAGATCAATTGTCTGAACACTTGAAGGTATAAATTCATTGGGGTACAAATAAATTTTTGTGTGAAAATAAAATAAAAAAATAAAGTAATAAGATATAAAACACGACTTGTGGCACAAGAATTTTCACAAAGACCTGACATTGATTATATGGAGATATATTCTTTTGCGGTGGATGCAATAACCTTTAGGTATCTTATAAATTTGAAAATTCATGAAAAAGACAATGACATATTTATGAGAATTCCAGAACGATTCAAAATGCCTAAAATATATAAAGATTCTTGAAAAACATGTTCAATAAAACTTCAAAAAGTTTTATATGGATTGAAGCAATCAGGACGTATATGGTATAATCTCCTTAGCAAATACTTATTGCAAAAAAAGTATAATAATGATCCAATTTGTCCTTGTGTATTTATCAAAAGATCTGATCAGAATTTACTATAATAGTTATGTATGTTTATGACTTAAATATAATTGAATCTCGTGAAGAGCTTTCAAAGGTAGTAAAATGTATGAAAAAGAAATTTGAAATGAAAGACCTTGGAAAGATCAAATTTTATCTTGGTCTACAAATTGAGCATTTTACAAATGGTATATTTATTCATCAATCATCATATACTGAAAATATTTTAAAAAGATTTTACATGAATAAAGTACATCCATTAAGTACCCCAATGATTGTGAGATCACTAGATATTATAAAGATCTATTACGGCCTTATGAAAATAAGGAAGAGCTCGTAGGTGTTGAAGTACCATATTTTAGTGGAGTTGGTGCATTAATGTATCTTGCTAATAATTCTCGGCTAGATATATCCTTTTCTGTAAATTTTTCAGCAGGATTTAGTTCCTCTCTAACATGGAGACACTGGAATGGTACTAAGCATATATTCAAATATCTTCAAAGAACTATTGATATAAGACTATTTTATTCGAAAGAGTCTAATTCACAACTAATTAGTTATGCAGATGTGGGATATTTGTATGATCCACATAATAGACGATCTTAGACAAGTTATTTATTTACATGTGGAGGTACAACCATATCATGGCGTTCAACAAAACAAACTATGTTAGCTACTTCTTCAAATCATGCAGAAATAATGGCTATTCATGAAGCTAGTCGAGAATGTATTTGATTGAGATTAATAACTCAACACATCATGGAAATGTGTGTCTTTCCCCTAAGAAAAGATGTTCTAACAATATTATATGAAGACAACACTACATGTATAGCTCAACTAAGAGGAGGATACATCAAAGGAGATAGAACGAAACATTTTTCATCAAAATTCTTTTTCACTCATGATCTTCAAAAGAAGGTGAAATAGATGTTCAACAAATTCATTCCAGTGACAATTTAGCAGATATAATCACGAAAGCATTGCCAATTTTGACTTTTGAAAAGCTGAGATACAAGATTGAGATGTGTCATCTTCAAGATATTAAATGGTATTTTCATCACGGAGAGCAAATACACACTGCACTCTTTTTTTCTTATCCAAGATTTTATCCCACTGGATTTTTTTGGTAAGGTTTTTAATGAGGTAACAAACAAAGCATATTACCGCATGGACATCCAGGGGGGAGTGTTGTAAAATGGATGTCCAAATAAATATTTTCTATATCCACAAAATATATTTTGTAGAAACATACATATACACACAATACACATTATGTATAAGATGGATTT
Organism: Solanum aculeatissimum; assembly: GCA_038996855.1. Taxonomy (NCBI): domain Eukaryota; kingdom Viridiplantae; phylum Streptophyta; class Magnoliopsida; order Solanales; family Solanaceae; genus Solanum; species Solanum aculeatissimum. Next base: position 7,837 of record JBCEWC010008449.1, on the reverse strand, counting down.
ACACTTATTCTAATTAGTGTTGTAACTTAATCATCTATGTGATATACTTGGTGTCCAAGGTATATACATGGAAATGAAATATCTATTAATGACTATGTATACACAAGTATAGATACCCCTTTCTTGTAACAAAATGTGTAGAGAGAAAAGAAAAAGAACAAAGAGAGAATAAGAAATACTACACTATCTTCTTTTTTTTATTTTCTTCTTAGGTTTAATATATTCTCATCATTTCATAACAAAAATGAAAGTATTCCAATAGCCTGAATTTGTGCTAGCTTCCCATTTACTTGAAAAATAGAAACTTCATCTTTATTTATCCACCGCGTCTCCCGAAATCCCTGCAAAGAAGTGCAGATGTGATTAGTGGTTCCCAAATCTATAGCCCATAATTTGATAGAAATAGCCGCTAAATAGATTTTAACGACATTTAAATAAGAATTACCTTTATTTTTCATCTTAGCCTGATAATCGGGGCATTGCTTTTTGTGGTGTCCAAACTGCTTACAATGAAATCACTTGCCTTTCAGCTTGGCCACACCACCCTTAGCACATCTAGGTGTCTTAGCCTTGCGACACTTTTTCTTCTTTTTTTGGCTTTTTGCTGGCTTTGAAGATTAGGGTCCAGCCTTCTCAACCAAGTATGTTGCAGGAGCTTGCTGCTTGATTATAGTCTTTGTCGCTTGCAACTCATTCAACAATTTCTCTAAGGACAAGTTCATCTTGTTCATATTATAGTTTAAGAGAAACTATTGAATCAGGCAAAGTTTGAAGGGTCATCTCAATTTGAGAGTCCTTATCAATCTCAACACCAAGTATCTAAAGATCATTCAAGTAACTCATCAACTTCAGCACATATTTCCTGACAGAAGATCCTTCAAGCATTTTTGTTATCAAAAGGGATTTCATAGAAGTTTGCTTTGCAGCATGATTTTGCTCACCAAACATCTCTTTAAGAGATGTCAACATATCGTAAGTAGATGGCATAGACTGATGTTGATGCTTCTAGACATTCACCATTGAGGCAAGAATGTAGCATCTTGTCATCTCATCAGCCTTAACCCATTTGTCATAGGTTTGGATCTCCTCCTCAGTAGGATCTGCTGGTTTGATTAGAAATTCTTCAACCAACACAAATTTATAACCCTCAAAAGTAAGGACTATGTCTAAATTTCATTTTCAGTCAACATAGTTTTGCCCCTCTAATTTATTTTGATTCAGAATAGAAGATAAAGGGTTGAAATGAGACATAGTTAATCTGAGAGATAAAAAAAACTTCATTAAATATACATACATTATGAGAAAAATAAAAAAACATATATGTAAGCTTATAAACAGTTAGATTCGATAGGGAAACTTAACTATTAAAGCAAACATATGTGCATGTTCGCATATATCACCAGTTCAAATAGAACAAGTCCAACTCAGTTAGAGAGTATGCTGTTAAGGTGAAACTAGGTATATATGTATGGATTATGGATCTTGTTCATTGCTTCAACATGTAACTTAGTTGGAAAGTTTTAAACAAGTTATTAAAATAAGAGACATATGTTAAACAGTATCAAAATATTCAAGTTCATCAGATGGAAAGAATACCAAAGTCAATACATAAATTCATATTTTCACTGTTAGTATTTTTAAGTGTTAAAATGAACCCTTACACCATTTGACCTCAAAAAATAATTTTTCTAAAAAAATTTAATTTTTCAAAAATTATTAAATTGCCAAAAACTCATCGAAACGACATTTGTTTGTCCAAAAAAGGTTGTATGCCACACAAAGTCATGAGTATTGCTCACTGGGATATTTTCAATCACCCAGCCAAATTTGAGGTCAATTGGAGTTCGATAGGAAAATTCAGGATTTTACCAAGCCCTGGACAAGCTAACCGCGCGTGCAGGCCAGGAGCATAGGCCAGTAGGCCTTGTCAAAGCAAGTCATGGCACAGACAGCCATGCTATCAGGCAGGCCAAGACTCTGCCATGAGACAGGCGGCCATGTCATCAGGCCGACCAAGGCACTGCCATGGCATAGGCAGCCATGCCAATAGGCAGGCCAAGGCTCTGCCATGGCAACCCGACAACCTGGTACCCTAAATTTTTATTTATTTCATTACACAAATATGCATAAAAATCAGTAATTTTGCATAATTAAACAATTATAATTGTACAGATGAAAAAATTAATTTTTTTATGTCCAGAAAAAAATGATTTTTGTATGTCTCGAAAAAATTAGATACTTTGATGAGACATGCCAAACTTTATACATGGCATTTTTAAAATTTTCAAGTTCAAGTCAACAACTAATTTTAAACACTCATTCAACAGAGGTGAGAATTAATTATCCGACTACAGATTAAAACTGTTCTCGAATATACGAACAAACTATCAATTAATAAATATACAAACATGATACTTTTAGCACAAAACTGATAGATTTGATATAAACTTTTAATCATGATTCTCATATTACATTATCAGTATAATTGTAAGATGACCCGTGATACCAATTGCTAGAATTTAAACAGCGGAAACAACCAACAGGATCAAGATTTGTACATTATCACGATGTAATATTACTAGTATCATGTATCTATCAAATTTTAGGACGAACTTCTAACCTTTTGAAGCTTTCAAAAGTAATTTGTTCAACTTCGGTAGAATCAAAAGACGAGTCCAGGACTCCGAGCTTATACTACTTCCTGAATGATTATCTAGCCAGTGACTTGTTTGGGCAAATATTTTGAAGACTCGAATTTTTTTCTCTTTGTATTTTTCTTTTCTCCAGGACCCCTACTTATCTTCAACTTCAGAAGAAGAAGAAGATCACCAGAAATTAATGTTTAAGGGGTCATTAAGGGGTAATAAAAATCCAATAGAACCCCAAAAATGATTTTTCCTTTTCCTTAAAGAAAAAAAGATTGATGTTATATAATTGGAGAATGATTAGGAGTAATCAATACCCCATTAAACCCCAAAAACATCTTTCCTATTTAATTTTGAAATATTTTCAAATTAGTATTTTATTTGATAATAAAACCCACTGATTTTATTTCTTGAAAAACATTTTAATCCATTATTAAATTTGAAATACTGTCAAATCAGTGTTTTAACGTAGAATAAAATCCATTGATTTTATTTTAAAATAAAATAACTTTTCTTCAACACTAGCTAATTAATCAGGCATAGTAGGGACCGAAGATATACATAACTGAGGCTTCCATTTACGATAATAATTCTCAAAAGAACGAATTAATTATATCATAAAAAAAATATCATTCCACTAAAAATATGTAATTGCACTCCTCGGTATTAATTTTAAAATCTATCATTCCATCTTATTTAATCCCTCGTGTAAGATTTACCAAAACCAATCAATTAAATTAAATCTTCTGAAAAATTTAATTTATTGACTAAATAAATCTTTTATCATTTATACTTACTTTATTTCACGTGACGGATATAAAATCCGCCTGTAGGGTTTACATGTGAAAACTCTTAAGTAGCCATAAAGGGGTGCCTTCAACTCAAGACCGAGACACAGTTCTATCAACTAACCATTATTTTACTAATGTTATTCGTAATTATCCAATCCATTAGAAATTTGTTGACTCATTAAAAAGTCTCACCTTTTAATGTGATTAATATAATATAACAAATCACATAGCTCATAATAATTATATCAAGATTAAGAGTATAAGAACATGCAATGGATTAGAGAAATTATTTATATATATTCAAAACATAAATAAAATTCTCCAATCGGTCCATTCAATACATACAAAATGTATTAGCACAAAAAGTTAGAATTTAACCATTTCCATAATTAAGATTAAATTATTTTTAATCTTGTGCTACGATCACCGAGATGTTTTTCCTTCCTCGTCTTTGACCGTGAACATTTAATTTTTAACTTATATAAACTGATAATTTTAATCTTCCGCTTATGAGCTAAATTGCTCCATACACAAAATCATCTACTATACAAGATATGGACTCACGTGTATACATAATGAAGTATTCAAATAAATTTTTTTACTAAAATAAAATAATGTACAAGGTCTTCACAAGGGATTAAAATAAAATACTATAACACAAATACTTGGTTAATAGTATATCCCAACACTTGTAGCTAACAACGGGTTTGTAAGACCCTGTACACTGTGTATCTTTATATTACAGTCATAATCCTTGTCAGTGAACAGTTAGAACCAGTATATCATTATCGACATCCCCTTTGGGAATCACCATCATTATTTGACTCTTATAGGAGGTCCACAACGTATTTTGGTTATCTCTGAAGGTAGAAAATCTATCTTTTACGTGGTTCATTCTCATAAGTTTTCTAGCTAAAGATAAGTACTTGACTGTGATACTGTATTTTGTTGAGCTTATAATCATGAATTTGATGATAGGATGAGATGATACCTATTTATTTGTTGCATTGTTACTGTATACATGATGTTCTTGTTACATGATCGATTATTGTTATTGTGAAAAAGCAATTTTACTGTGTTTTATGAATACCATGTACAAGCATGTTTTTTAACTTATCTATATATAAAATAGTTGTTGATTAATGCTATCTACTCAGTATGCTAGGTAGATCACTTTTTCATTATTAGTGTTTTACAGAGACAACTATTGACATAGACGAGGACCTTTCTAGCTAGAGCTCACAAAGTTAGTACTAGTGAGCCCCACATTGGTGAGGACCTCTCTAGCTAGAGCTCACAAATTTGATAATACAGGTGAGCCCTACATTGGCTCATGGGGAAAAAGACTTTATCATTTCTTGTTGTCCTTTCCTTTAAACGTGTAGAATTGCTTTGTTTTTTAGTTTCGTCAAGTAATATTGTCATCACAAGACTTATAACCTAAATTTCTCATACTCTTCACTTTTGGTGTTGCACCCGTGTCGACACGACATGGGTGTAGGTTGTCATACCCCGGGAGGGCACCCTTAGCGTGGTCGACACTCGAAGAACCATTACTAATTCTCAGAGAGAACCAGCTGGCCTCGTCTTCACATCAACTCGACAGCGGAATAATACTCAAAATAGTCCTCAAATAAATAAATAAAACGCTATCATAACAATAATTTTCAATGATTAAGTTTAGAAAATAAATAACAATCATTAATCCTTTACTCAAATGTCTATGAAGTCTCTATCTCTAAACATCTAGATGGTATCACGATAGGCAATGCCTACCCCAAACTTAAGTGAAATAAAAATGCTCAATTAAGATAAAATGCTCCTCTGAAAAGCAAAGAGGGATCACCAACTCTGATGCAGGAAAAGTGGACCTCAACAGTGCTGTAATAACCCAAAAAATTTTGAACTTCATAATATTTGGTCAAGGTTAGTGTTAAAATGGTCATGGTTGAATTTTGGTAGTCATGGGTTGTATTTAAGTTGCTGGATTAAAAAAGGATTATTTGGTGAAGTTGTAAGACCAGTTGGGCAGTGGACTTTGAAAAGCCACATCTTTTTGTACGAGATGAACTGTGTAGTCTGCTATATATGAAATTGAATCTCTTTGAGTTATCTTTGCAACGCAACTGATTTCACTTAATTCAGAGTTTGTATGTGAAAGTTATGGCTCTTACAGTGAGACTGCACGTAATTGGAAGGACGTTGGGAAAAGGTTCTGGAATGGAGTCTAAGGGCTGGACCACGGACTGTTTGGTGGTCCATGGTCCGTCGGGGTGCTCGTGGGTTGGTTCAGTGTGCTCCCAGGGGTTGGGGGCCAGGCCATGGACAAGTGTGGTCCCACGGACCACTTCACGGTCCGTGTGACCCTTCATGGCCCGTGAGGGGTCCCGTGAAGTGATCCAGAGAGTTGGCCAATGTTCGGGGCTGGACTTCGGACCATGTGATGCTCCACGAACTAGTACATGGTTCGTGTGCAGCTACACGTTCCGTGAGGCCCCTCGTGAAGTGATCCAAAAAGTCCCCGAGAGTTCAAGCCGAAGCCGAGACCAAGTGAGGTCTCACGGTCTGTGAGCCTTTAGACGGGCACTGTAGGCCTTTCGTGAGACACTGTCTTCAATGATCTAGTCCATTTCATTAATGGTTAATTAGTAATTTAATTAGATCGTATGCCCCTTTTAGGCTTTCTAAGGTCTTCTAACTCCCCTAAATCAAACCGTCATTCCTTTTCATCCATTCTAACACTCCTCAATCCTCTTCAAAATTTTCTCAATTTTCTTGACCTCCATTGCTGAAAGCTTGAAGAATTTTGGGGAAATTTATCTTTTTTGCAATTCCATTCAATTCTCTTGATTAATCTCAAGGTATGTGGGTTTGATTCATGGATTACATTTCATCCATGAAGATCCAAGAACCCTACTCTTTAATTTATGAATTTAAGCTTTATTTAATTATGGGTTCTTTAATTCTTGATGTATTTCATTGCATTGAGTTGTGGGCTGTAGAAATTAGGTGATTTAATGATGATTTAAGTTTGAATTTTATGAAATGCACGAAAATTCTTAAAGGATCAAGGTGTATGTCCTTTTAATGGTTTAATATGCATGAGTAAATTATATTATGTTTTGAATTGGGATTTTATCATAAACTATATTGAATTACCTATTAAATTATGGTTTTAAGGTTTGAATCTCCATTACCCATGCACTTAATTTCTCATTCATGGCATATGCATTGAAGAATGGTTACGATGGAACTCTTGTTAAGGGCTTGAACCTCATGTTATGATATGATATGTTAAGGCTTATGATCACATAGTCTCTTGTTATAACTCTTTGAGCATTATGGGTGCTTGCACCACTTTGTTATGTTATGAAGGCTTGATATGATATGCTATGTAGATGAGCTACTCCTATTGCATTGATATGGAAATGATTATGGAAATTCTTGTTGGCTTTTAGCCTAAGTATGGATATGGATTTTAATATATTTTGGTTTGGCTAATGATGCATGGTTTTGAAAAAAATATCAACTCTCCATTTTGAAAAGCTTGCATGGATATATATATATATGTATTCCAGTGTGATGAGGCTTAGTACCGAGGGATTGGAGTCGGGGTGGACTAGCGCCAAGGGTCCATATTCATTTCCGTCAAACCATGTGACAACATGAGATATCTCCCTAGATTGGGATTGACTTGCTATGTATCCCCTTGTTAAAGGGTTTACTAGGGATCTACCTGGCAAGTAGTCCAGATCCAAGTAGTAGCTCACTCGGATCTCTTCTTGTGTCGGTTAAGGCAACACCCCCGCTATAATATGATCTTAGGTTGTATTTCATGCATCAAAAAATGGCATATTGTTATAATATATTCCTTTTTTTTATGGGCATTTCCTTTCGTATCACTTGTCCCCTTGTCATCTCGTTTGGTCAGATTATATTGTCATATGCATTGCATGCCCACATACTTAGTACATATTTTGTGCTAACCCATACTTTCTTCTATATGTTCTAACTATGTAGGGACCAGTGACAACTTCTATCTTCCGGTGGACGACGAGTGACATCTTTGGATATTACTAGCTTGTGGTGAGCTCTTTTGTTCAAGGGCAATAGCCATCCTCTATCTTCTTTGTATTAATTATTTTCTTGTTCTATGTATTGAGGGTGCTCCAAACTATGTTGAGGCCCCGCTCTTTCTTATGTAGAGGCTATGTTGGACACACTAAACTCTTACACGTTGTATTATGCTTTATTGGAATATTATGACTATTGGGAATCGTTATGGAAATGATGTTTAATTATGCTGATGATTATGATTATGGGTTTGTAAATGTTGGGAATGTTCTTATGTGGAAAGTCCCCTAACCCGGTATACCCCCATAGCTTGAGTCCTACTTACCC
>JBCEWC010008448.1:0-19956 GCA_038996855.1 Solanum aculeatissimum | reverse complement strand
AGTGTAAATCCTTGCCCATAAGGCAGGTCTAAGAAGGTGAAATAATGAAATTCTTGCCCATAAGGCAGGTCTGGTGTAAAAAATAATGGGACCTTATAGCTGCGGGGCAATTTTGTCCAAAAATATATTCTTAAAGGAAGGGAGGGTATTTTTGCAAAGCCACCCTTATGAGGGACATTTTATCAAGATCATCTCCTAAAAGGGATATTTGTGAACATAACCCTAAGTTTCTTGACTGATTTATATTATAAAGCCCATTAGAGAAGCCCATTTATATGTGGGCTTTTATACATGAATTTGGCGCTTCTTGGTCATTTGGCCCAATAAATGACATAATTTAGCCTAATTTGGCAATTTAAGTAGGAAATAAAAAGAAGGAATTTTCGCATATAACTATTCAAAAATACGTTAATTATGTTCCATAACTATAGCTTGGGTAATTATATTTCGTAAATATACTTATAGCAGTGTTTGTGTAATTCGCGCAACGTTTTTATAATTTGTTATATAATTCAAAGTTCTTGTATAGCGTTTGTATATTTTGCTATACAATTAGTGCACAACGTTTGTATAATTCGCTATACAATTCACAATGCTTGTATATTTCGCTACACAATTGATTCGCGCACAACTTTTGTATAATCTCCTATGTCATTTGTATAAAATCGCCCGAATTATACAAAACTCAAATTGTATTCGTGCACATTATTTGTATAAATCGTGCGAAGTATACAATTCCTTGTTAAATATATTAATGGCATAAATCATTTTTACTCATATCACATATATATACACATTAAAAGATTTATCAAATATTTATAAAAATATTTGATTATTCTCTTAGTTATTTTTTTTAATAAAGAGAATATTTTTAAATTTAAAATTGTGAATTTTTGTTTTTTAGCATTGAAAAAACTGAATGGGTCCAATAGGCATGTTAACCACGTAGACCTATGAGAAAATGCCAAGTTTTATATTTAATACTAGTAGGTCCACTCTTAATTATTTTGATGGTCAACTTCAATCTTTTCTAAATAATTATTACTATATACTGATGATCAGTATAATCTCGTATATTTTTTTTTTACGAAAATTTTAATTTATAATTAAAAAATGACAAATATGTTTAGGTCAAAAGTCACATTTTATGTTAATTACTCGTTAATTGTTGAGTTTATAGTTCAGATATATATCATTTCATTTTAATTTATTTGTCTTTTTTTAATTTTGTTTAAAAAATAATATCTCTTTTTCTTTTAACAATTTTTTAGTTTTAACTTTTCATATGACATATTTAATATCACATGATTAAAAGCATTGTTGGTCGATATATATGGAATCTAAGACTACACGATTCAAAAGTTTTTCTTTATTTTCTTAAATTGCGTACTAAGTCAAAATATAAGAAAAAAAATTAAATTATTTTCGATCCATTGGGTTTTATTAATAATACAACATTAACATACACAATGAAATCCCACAAGTGGGGTCTGGGGAGGATAAAATATACGCAAACCTTATCACTATCTCATAAAGCCAATGATTTTTTTTCGTGTTTCAGAATACGGTTAACCAACATGTTAACTAATCGATTACAATAAATTGAATCGGATTTTGCTGGGGGGTTTCTGTAGTACCTCGACGTGATATCAACGTGAAAGGGGTTCAAGAATCCGTTTTCTTTTTATAAGGGCTAAAATCACTTATTTAGACTTTTTTACCCCATATTGTAGGGTGGATCTCAAAAGATAAAGATCTCCCTTCAAATCGTACATACGACTTTCATCGAATACGGCTTTCCGCAGAAACTTTTTCGATCCATTGGGTTTTATTAATAACACAACATCAACATACACAATGAAATCCCACAAGTGGGGTCTGAGGAGGGTAAAATTTACGCTGACCTTATCATTAACTCATAGAGATAGATAGACTGTTTCCAGATATTTTATTAATAATGAAGGAAATATTTTTAGGATCTTTTTCTTCATTCAAATTAAGGAAAAAGAAAATTATAAGAGAAGAATTAAGAAGTAAATAATCAACTTCAATTCTAGAATTTTTTATTCTTTTTTGCTTTGTCAAAATTAATAAGAACACTTTGGTGAACCATGTTACATCCAAAAAGTCCTAAATATAATGACAAAAATTGTTATGGATTATGTACAATAAAACTCTCCAAATTTACAAGTAGTACTATTTTTACAGCTAGTAAAAAAAGTACTACATAAAACCTGGTGGTAAAAAAAATTAAATTAAATTAAATTAAACTAACATTAATTAATTAACCAAAGGATAATTAGGGGTTGTTGTTGCAAAATTAGCCCTTTTAACGAACCTTCCTTTCATTCTTGGCCTCTTTTCAGCATTCAATTTTCTAACCTCGTATCTTATTTTCTTCGAAAATAATCTCGTTCGCCTTTTTTCTCTATACCTTGAAACTCTCGCTTCTCTTCCACTGTCCACTATTGTTACGTTTTCGTTCATTATTCCCATATAATTTCCCTGAAAATAGTGAAAAAGAATTTTTAAATAATTAGATCGACTCATAAATAAAAGTTTAAATTTCTTTTTCTTTTTTTTTTAGAAAATGAAATGTTCATTGATGTGCTCCTAAAATTGCATGTAGTATAAAATGATGGCATGCAAATAATTTCATTTTAGTACTTTAATTTATTCTAAAAGTGTCCAAATGAAATGACAAGAATATCCAAGATATTTTTGTTCAAATATCTAATGTTCAATATGCCCCAATATAATAATAATAATAATAATATATATACTATAAGAAAATGCAATATTTCCATAAAGACCTTAATATAAATTGCATCAAGTATTTTAGCATATTCCTAAAATTTCATTTCTACAAAACAAGAAACACGTGGCATTAGAGGCAGAGTTACACTATATTCGGGGAGTTCATTCCAACCTCATTCGGCGAAAAATTATATTATTTATATATGTTTTAAATAATTTTTTAAGTATATATAATAGATGTCGAACCTCCTTCGACTAGCTCATGTATCTATTTCTTCAAACTTTGAACCCTTTTAGTGAAAATTTTAGCTCCGCCACTACGTGACATGGACTTTCACTTTCACTTTCAAAATTTAGAGAAATGGGACCTTAATATAAATTGCATTAACTATCAACAAACATAATGGATTATACTTTTAATTAATTAATGGAAACTTATAATATGAGATAAATAAAGTAAAACTTACCATGCAATCTGGCCAATAATCATTTGAATCCAATTCTGGCCTTTCACCATTAGTCCAAGGAGACCTTTGATCAGCCCATGCTGTTAATACAGCTTCATAATCAAGATTCAATAAAATCTTTTTCTTATTCTTGTCATTATTATCCTCACTAATATTTATCGATGAATCGTAGTCGAATTTGAACTCAAAGGTGTCTCCATTAATATCAATATCATGATGAGTACGATCAAATTGATTATCGTGAGTAGTAGCAGAAGTTGTTTTTGTATCGACTTCCATTTCTCCTTCATCTTCAATTTTCACTTTTTCGCGACTAATCATTGAACACTCCATTGATGAATTTTCCTCCTTACTACAAACCCCTAATAGACCTAATCCTTCCATATCAAATGACTCATCATCTAGTCCTTTACCTAGTAAACTCTCAACATCGGCTGCGAATTCCGCTAGCTCCATCTCCGATGGTTGCATCTCGTGAAACCTATTCCGATCGACGTTATAAACATCATCTTGCAACATCATCTCCTTAGATTCAACTTTAAATTCTGAATTTGTTTTTACTGCAGTACTCGCGTTATTCTCCACCATGTCATGAGTATTTCTACAAAGTTGGGCCACGAAGGGATCGAGTATGGGCACTCGATATAAAAGTTGCTCCTCTTCAATCTCGTCATGTGAATTCTCATCGCTTAATATCTCAGGGACGAGATGGATAGGATTCTTGCGAATAACATCTCCACTCCCTAGGGATTTACTAGCCTTTCTCCCATGTCTAGGAGTTCGTGCCTTCCTAGTAAATCCCCGATGCCACGATGGGGCTGATACTGACACTGACACTGATGAAATCGATACTGGACTTTCCAAATCGGGAAAGTAATTATCTGATGATGATGATTCTTTCAGTGACGATGTTTTAAGGCGAACCCTTTCGTGCCTACGCGCCAAAGGGTTCGCGGAGTGAACGGAAGCATCACAATTTTGACATAAAAATGCATCATCGGCCGGACAATACCAACGCGCCCTTCTTTTAATACAATTGTCACATGCTCTTGTGGTTTTTCCTCCCATTACACTTGCCAATTTCCTCTCGGAAACCATAAATAAATTTTGAATCCGTCTCTGTTGCGTGTGTTAGTCTATGAATTTTAGTAGGTGGAAGAGGAAAACTTAGAAGAGAAATGTTTGAGTTAGATCTTTATGTGTAATTGTTGAAAAAAGCTATAAAGAAGCTCAAAAAGGCAATGCTAAAAGTGCAATTATTTGAGGAACCCACAAAATGCACTTTTTACAGCAAATTAAAGTTCTTATTTTTATAAAAATTAAAATTGTGGGGACAACACATTTTATTTTTTTCTTGGGAATTTCTACAGGGAATGGGAGACTATACTTATGGGTCCACAATAAGGCCTTATCTTTATTTTAATTGGCTAACTTTGTAAACATCATCCTTGATAATTGTTTTTGATTGGTTGAAGTAATAATCAAAGGGATTTCAAAGGGTCCCATTTGTGTTGAGGATGAGAATTAGTTGAAAATTTGATCCAATTTCTCTATCCTAATGTCCAATTCTACTCTCAAGAGTTTGAAGGAGACATTTTTGTTAGATTGTTTTGCTTTTGAGTTTTTTTTTTATTCTTTTCCAAAATATCTAGTATTTATTTTTAAAAAATAGAAGAAGTAAAAAACGAAAAGTTCTTCATCTATCTGTTATCTCTGAAGGTATAGAACAATATAAGTAAAGATTGTAAATATCGATATCGTACTTCAAATAGGAGATGACATTGCTTGTATTCATGGTCTTAATGAAGTAATGGCGGATGAATTTCTCATCTGTACCCAATCCTAACGAGAATAGAAGCGAGTCGCTTCCGGCCTGTTTTGTAGTCGTAGTCTTTTAAGCATTAAAGTTTTCAGAATCAATCAAATCTCCCCAAGTAGGATTCGAACCTACGACTAATCGGTTAATAACCAACCGCTCTACCACTGAGCTAATGAGGAACAATACGAGATTCGATCTCATAGAGTTCAATTCCTATTTCAAAATTAAAAACATTCGACGAATATGTGTAATATGTATATGATCGTGTATAATTTATGTATATCAGCTAAAAAAGAACAAATCGTAAATCTGTCTGACTATTTATGTAAAGACTGATTTGATTAATTCAGATGTATAACGTGTAAGGCTGATTTAAACGAAAAATATTCTTTTTAGTAGGAATTTCTTTATTTTTATGACTCAATCCGAAAATTCTGAACTCTAACGAAGAATGAAGAGATCATATACATCTAACCACATGATTTTGGTGGTGGTATGCTTTGAGTTATATGCTCTCTAAGATGATGATATTTGAAGTACAAGTCTTGATATTTTAAGAGGGATGTATATTTTTAGAAGAATGTAATTAGATATTTAATATTTTTTATATTTAATATGTTAATTTTTTTAATTCTTTATATCTGGAGTCAACTTGGTAAAAATATTTCAAATATACTAAAATCAATGCTAACTCAAAAAGTTTGACTTTTGTAATCTGAATTCTTAATCATTTTTGTGTGGAAAAAATTATTGTTTTACTTTTATAAGGAAAGTGATAAAACAATTATTGTTATTCCAAGCAAAAAAGGTTAATAATTGTCTTTTGAGATTTTGATGATGTTGCTAGTTTCAACAGTTGCATGAGTTAGATAGCAAGAATTACATATATTACGAGTTTAATTTCTATGTACCACATTATATAAAAATATCTTTTTTTTATGTCTGATAAAGCTTCACTACATAAATTGAATCGAATGAAGTACAATATATTATTATTCGAAATTATAACATATATAGTCTTACTCTTTGTGCTTTCTTTTCCGATCATCTATTTGAAGGTTTGTAAACGTATTGTGTGTGCTAATCTCGAAAGTAAACATGATAGATATAGTTACTTCTATTCAGTTTTTCATTAATAAACGTTATGATTTAGTTTTAATTTACGTGATATCACTTAACTTACATAATATTTATATAGCTACTGATATAAAAATAACTTTAAAATTAAATTATTTTAATTATAAAAAAAAATATCTTCTCAAACAAATAAAAATGAAAATTGTGCCACATATGAATTAAGACAGGGAAAATAATAGTAGTATAAATGAGTAAAAATGATATGGAGTACAAATTACATAAGCTAAGAAAGAAAAACTACTCGTCAAAACTCGCATTGTAACTTTTTGTCCCTACTTTATTATCATCCTTAATAATCATCTTCAACTTTCTCAACCTTTTTTCGAATCTCCGATTTTAACTTTTGTGTCTTCTTTTATTTAAAATTGAGTGGGAGAAATATTCTTTATATTATAAGTTAGCTTTTAAAATTGAGTTAAATTCAAATTTTATTTTTTATTTATAACAAATACCAAAATTAAAAAAATAAATAAAAAATATTGAGAAAAGATAAAATAATGTTGTTGTTTTTTTTTTTTTAAAAAAAACGAATATAAAAGTGGATAAGTCTGATGTGGAAATATGTAGTTCTTTCTCCCTTATAATCCTCACTTATCGTAAATTTTGACGTGATGATTGAAATTTTTTCCGTCTCAATTAAAAGTTTTAAATTTAAAATTTTGAAAATAAATAAAAAAATCATTAAGAATACCACTTTTAAAAATAAGTTTGTAATATATAAATTTAAATTTAATTGAATCTCAATCATCGAACACAAGCATGTCAAGTGTCACGATTTTGATAATGACTACTTTATTGTTCTAAACTTCTAGCTAAAATTCTCACATATTAAAAAAAATACGTGGCATCATGCCATTGCCTATGATTGAAGTAAAAAAAAAAAGATAGATAAATTAATTGGATTATAAATCAAATGGATAATGAGATAGGATTAAAGACTCATTCAATGGAAAGAAAATTAAAAAGAAAAATATTTTTTTATTATTTTTTTTGTTAGTGATTAATATAATTATTTATTATTTTCATTTAAATATAAATAAAGAATCAAATGTGAAAGAGACGCATATAAGATTGCAAGGTCTTTGAAATTTCAATCGTGAATATGAAAAGAGTTTTCGTAGAAGCGCTAAATACGAAAAAAAATTCAATTAACTTTTCCTTCTTTTCTCACCAATAAATGTTACAGTAATAGTGTAAATGATACAAATTACAATCTAACCAAATAAAAATAAAAAAAATGAACGGGGCGGATTGAAATTTGTGCGGGTTCAAATTAAACCCACTTTGTAATTCTTTCAATTCCGCCCTATTCCGCCCTATTGTCATCCCTACTCATTCTCAGCTTCCTCCACTTTTTGTCCGAATCCTCTCGGTCCACCTCTAGCTCTAGCGGCGATTTTCCCCTTCCGACCGCTCTTCTTCTTCTTCGCGGCTTCTTCTTTCTCGAATTTTTCCTTCTCTCTCTTCTGCAAAAAATCGGTAACGGCAATGTAGATTATTCCGACTGTGAGAACGGATAATCCGACGAAAGCAATGAATAAGAGCGATTGAATGACGATGGAAACTCCGTCTTCACCGGTGGATGAAACAATTTGATCTGCTGTTTCAGCTGGGTTCACTTCTGATAACTCCGAAACAGCGGAAATTCTCCGATTTCGGATGATTTTGAATGAAATTGGTAGATTTGGGCGGTGAATTTTGTGAGTATGGAAGTTCCTAGTGGATGGGATTTGTGAAATTGATTGATTTTGTGGAGGAAAAAGAGGTGATTTAGGGTTAATTACAAGGAAGGACAGAGAAATTGAGGTAGAAGAAGCCATTATCTCTCATTCAATTTTGCAAAGCTAAGGAAATGTCATCTTAGTTTTTGTACTTTTAATTTCCTTCACACATCCCATATGACCCTATCTTCTCTCCCTTGGGCCCGCTTCGTACCTTACAAGCTGGAGAATCGAATCAAAAAAATTAAAAAAAAATATTTATTAATATAATAATAATGTATAAGTGTAGTGTTATAAGTAAAGTAAAGATAATGCGAACTTAATTTATTTTTACTCTGTAAAAATAGAAAAGTCTGAAAAAAGTAGTGTGTACATACAAGATAGACAATTCGTCGACTTATAAGTAAAGTAACTTGTAAGTAAACTCTAAAAAACATAATGCTTGCGTACCTTATATCTACCTTGTTAAGATAAGGAAGTTGTTTTTAAGTTTGAAAAAGTTAGTGTGCAAGTAACTTTTCTCTACTTTGTCAAGATAAAAAAAGTTATTTTCGATGAATTATGAAAAATAGTATAAAAAGGAAATACATTAGTGAAGAAGACAAGTGAAATTAAATGGAGGAAAAAAAGTTATTTTGACGATAAACGATATGATAACTGAAGGATAAAGTAATACAAAAGTAATATTGATAAGAAAAATTAGATCACGCTAGATTACCTACTAGCTTTCTACTTTAATCTTTTACGTTTACATTCTTCTATTTATGATCTTGTTAACAATGATAATCAGAATAATTGTTCTTGTCTCAAAATTATAACGTGACTATTTTGTTAAATTCGTAGCTAAAGAGATAGCTCCGGCGTTGAATATATGTATTAATAGATTAAGCTCCATATGCTCTCCGCTAACTTTCTTTTTGGTTTAATATATTGAAAGTGTAAATTTTTTTCACGTACTGAATCACTTAAAAAATAATTATAATTACGACGATTACATTCAAAATATGATTAGAGTTTGTCAAAATACATTTATGTATTCTCTCCTGCCTACTTACAAAGACGAGGTTCATTTCTCTAATGATCATTTAACTAATATGATTATACTATAAAATTATTTTTCTTCAGCTTATTTTCAATAACTAAGTGACCATCTGAGAAATTAATTCTACAAAAAATGTGTCACATTCGCAAATTAAAATTTGAGAATATAAATATAACGATTGTGAAATAGACAAACAATATAAATGTAGGATAAAAATGAAATAACGTATAATTTAGGTTAAATATAAGAGAATAAAAGATGGTGGTGAATTGACTTTTATGTCTTCTTCTATATTTGTCTATGTATGTCATTAATTTAATTTGGAAAAATAAATATGAAATCGATCCGTTTTTATACTAGAAAGTGACTTTCATGAAAGAAAAAATTGAGAAAAAATGACTTTTATCATGTCAAACGTATATTATACATCGTGTACTTTTCTTCAATTTAATTCAAATTAAAAGATAAAATAATGTTGGAAAAAGCAAACATAAAATCAAATAATCATATCAAATTTTAATGAAAAATAACTTTCATCATATTAAACACACAATTATTCATTGTGTCTTCTTATCAATTTATATCAGATTAAATGATAAAATTAAATAACGCTTGGAAATTGAGTTACATACAAAATTCATTTACTAATATGCTATGCCTATAGTCAAAGTCAAAAAAAAGTTGGACAAATTAATTGGATTATAATTATTCTCATGAATAGATAATGGGATAAGATTAAAGACTCATTTAATGGGAAGAAAAAAATAAACACTTCCTCCAAATTAAAACCATTAAAAATAACGATTCGATTTTTGATTTATGAGTTTTAGATTTTAATATAGTGAATTTATTCCTATTCGATCGAGAAAAAACATAATTAGATTGATGCATGCATCAAATCATGATAATTTATCATGTATAATTAGGTGTAAATTATGGTCAAAATATGTATATATAATAATTCAGATAAAAGCGATAAATCTCATGTAAAAAAGACACATCTACGCATATTGGTTTGATGCATGAATTGAAAGCAAGTAAGTACAAGAATCAATATATGTATAAATTTCGAGCTCTCTTAAGTTTTTCATTCTATCTGAGAATTTATCATGATTTCTTTATTTTTATATTTTATTTTTTCATAGTTGCTTTGAATAACTTTTCTTGAGTCGAAGATCTATTTGTGTATGCTCTATCCTTTCCTTGCGTTTGTTTTTATTATTGTTGTTATCATACTTTTTAGATGGAAAAATATCTTTATATTTGAATAATAATATCAGAGAACATATATTTTTATAATACTTATAACTACAATATTATTTTATTTTTTTCAAAAAAATCTATGGAATGTAAGAACAAGTACAACTCACACAATAATATCTTAAAAAATATACAAAATCTATAGACCAAGGAGCCCTGAAAAAGTACAATTGATAAGTTAACATCATAGAACTTTTTTTTTAATTATTATTTTTACAATATTTTATGTTTTAAAAAAAATAATAATACTCAAATAACTCATTTTTCATTAATGGGCCTAGTTACCCATGCTGGAAATGGGCCCTAACAATGTGGGTCCATTTTAGGAAATTCCTAGAAAAATGTGGTCCATTTTGGGACCATAAATCAGTGTCTGTTTTCTTATGATGCACATGATGGACTCAAAAAATACTTTTTACCCATATTGAAAAATTAGATAAGCCCACAATGTTTTTGGATCAAAGCCCAAAGATTCATTGGACCACATAAGAAGGCTTGCCATTTTTTTTCCGTGGGGTTTACATAAATCATATAGTGCAAAGAGTTAATTATTATTTTTTACTATTCTTTTTCAATTTACAAAAATCTCTTTAAAAACATGGCAATCCAGATATATTAATTCAGTAATCCGAATACATTAATTCAGTTCCAGATATAAAAAATAAAGTTTAAGTATCAGCGAGTAACATTTAAGACATGATACATTGAACATAGAGATAATTGAAGAATTAGAAATAATGTATCCGGATTGTTGAATTAATGTATCCAGATGGAAAGAAGAAATTTTTGAAAATTTTGAGAATGAGTGGGAATAATGGAAAATATGATAAATAAAAGAGTGTAATTACGTAATTATTCCTTCTTTTATCCTGGGTTATTGTGGAGTAGTAAATTCTTTTTCATCTTCAATTAAAGATTTCAGGTTCCAACTCTAGTCTCTAGATGTGGAATCTCGTCTGTTAGGATGCGCAGATTCAAATTTAGTTCAATTTCAATATGAATACAAAATACTAAATAAAAAATATAAGAAGTACAATTAATTATCCATAGCTTACCCCATGTATGCTAGGTTTTAATGAAATTCTTGTGTGTTTACGCAATCATATTTCTAAATATATTTTTGGACTTAAGAAATACATAAATGTAGACCAAATATATATATTGTACAATGAACACGTTGTATGTAAAAAATTGTTAGGTAAATCATACCAAAATATCTAAAAGTTAGGAACAACTAATAATTGAAGTGATAGAGACCTTACACTATTGGGACCATCCCAACATGAGTTGTTAAATTAACTTTTTTTTTTTCAATTGCCAATTTTTACTTCCCTTAATTTATAATTTTACTTTGATCATATAGCTTAAGCTTAATCAGAGGGCAGAAGGACGTTCATTCGAATCTCCTCAAGAAATAAATTACACTATATATAAACAAGATATGATTTCTGTATTTATGTGAGTATATAAAGTTTAAATCCTTTAAACAAGATGCAAAAGGTTAGCTTAGCGATCTAGGGCGTTCAAAATGCACCCGAACGTCCAAGCTTCCATACTCACAAATTTGAAATTCGTCACTTGTGGCGAAATCAGAAATTTTATTAAGTATGCTAAGGATCTAAAATAATTTTTGATTGATATATTTCGCACAATTTTATATATATATATAGTATAAGTTTTTGACGAAAGGTGTCTAATTGGCCATCCCGGATAATATGTGGCTATGCCGCTGCTCATTACTGTCTATGTATGTTAGAAGTTGAATATGAGTTGACTAAATTTGTAAAAGTATACACAAGTTGGCTATACGTTAAATAAGAGCCCCAAAATCGGGTATCCGTGCATATAATCCGGACCCGGTAATGATTCGTTCGGCCCATTAAAGGCACTTTTTTCTACTCATTATTGGCCCATACTTCTCCGCTGAGCTTCATCGCCGTCGAAGAAGTAGCTGGATTTCTCAGGTGCCGGTAATCCTTCTCTCGGTCAGTGCCAAATCTTCAATCTGTATTACTTGTTGTATTGAAAAACTGAATGCGTTTACATTGCATGCCTCGGATTTTTTTTTTTGGCCGGTGGTGTTTGTGGCGGCGGAGGATGAGAATATAATCGGTTTGTTTTGTACATATTTCTTAGAATTATAAGTTGCTTTTTAGTTGATGTGATGAAATTTAGGCATTTACTAGTGTAATTAAGCTTTCTTTTGTGCGGAAGGGCTCATGAACACGAAATAATTTGCTTATGTTCAATTAATTAGTTAATTTCACTGAGTATGAGAGTGACAAACTTTGCTTGCAATGTGAGGTTTTGGTTGTAGATTTAGTTATCTGAGGAACTTGATTAGTGTCTGTGCTTTTGTAGGGATTCGTCATTACCAAGTTTGTGCTAGTTTTTCTGTATGATGTATGCGGTAGAGTATTACTGGAGTCTTATTGTAATTAGCAAAACAGTAAAGAAGGTGTAGGAGAGTTCTCTTATATTATGTGTAGACTTGAACTGCATATTGGCTCATTCCTTGGTTGGAATAGCCATTATTTGAGTATAACTCATAGTACTTACATGTTTAGACTACGTAACAAGCTTTCTCTAAAAATGCATAAATAGAGTTCAATTTGGTTTTCAAATCATATTGCATGCCAAATAATTGTCTAGACGTTGGATGTGTGTAATTCCCACTGATTCATTTTACTAACGAAAAGTATGCTAGTTGATGTTCTATTGAGTTCTTCACAACATAATACCTAGTGTTACCTCACAAGTGGAGTCTAGGGAGAGTAGTTTGTGTACAACAGCCTTACTCTTACCTATGAAGGTGGAGAGGTTGTTTCCTAGAATGTAAAAGCATTTAACGCGCTCTCTCTGTTCATGCTCGTGCTTGTGCTAGTGCTAGAGCTTCTGAGAAAGAAGAATAGTATAGTCATCAGTGGTGGATTTCAGTGGATGAATAATTGATACTAGAAACGAGGACTCTAGGTAGTAATTCACTGAGTTCTCTTTAATCATGACACATCTCTATTGTTTTGTCAGAATGGCTGTAATGCTGGTCTTTGCCTTGTCTTGTCGGTTGAACAGAGGTCAATTTTTAATGAGGCAAATTCTATATCCAGTTATGTTTTCTGAAGATCTGGCATTTCTTAGGAATCATGTGTGTCCGTTTGTGTAGCGACAGATAATTAAGTGGTTGACATAAACACAGAGGGTGGCCTCTAGATGAAACTTTCTTTTACCAAGGGACCTTGATTTTACTCCATGTCACAGTACCTCAAGGTTCCTAGACCTGGTGGCTGAATTGCCGTAATCGGCAGCACTTTGTGCAAGTTGTACATATGTTGCAGTATTTTTGTCTGCCTTAGAAAGCTTCTTTTAGAAATTATATTCATAAAATATCTAATTTTATGAAGAGACCATGGGTTCACGAACCGGTGCCTTCAAAGGTCTATGCAGGACACAACTATGGACCTATCTGTTTGTGATTTTCCATGTGCTGCTCTTATTTTTTCTTCTATATGTGTTGGTTGTACCTTCTTTTAGATGTGATAATTGCATGACTGCAGATCCATCATAAGATATGTATTTGTGCGATACCTGTGTTATGGATACGCTGGACCTTAAAGGCTCCATGTTCATTGTTGTATGACACTGTTGGTCTTACACCCGTTCTATTGAATTTGCCTTTCACCTGGGTAGGTAGTCGTTCTGTATTGTAACGTTCCTGTAGTACTCCATTTCAATCTATGTTGCGTGGACTCTTCATTTTTACTGCCGAACCTGTCTCGACACGATACTGGTGCGGATGCGGGTGTGGGGTGCCTGTCGGATTTGGACAATCCCATCCAGAAATTTTGACCATAGTCGAGAACTCAGACAACGACATTTTTGGGGGTTCTAGGGTTTTGGTGTTCTTTGTGCCTTCATTGTTGGAGGAGAAAAGAGGAGAGAAGGGAGGGAAGGGGTTGCGGCTCAACATTTTGACAGGGAGGGAGTGGGAATGAGATGAAATAATATAAAATTAGGGTTTGTAGAGTTTCTCTGAAATGTCTTCTTTACCCTTTATGGGCTGCATATTGCAATTAAAACGATTTCAATATTTGGGCATAAACACTTATGACATTTTGTGGATAAACATAAAATAGGCAATCTTATAATAATTCTTTCATTTTGTTTCTATATTTAGGTAGAACTCCTTATCCTCCCTACAAATTATATCTGTATGTCTACTATATTCAACAAAATATCTTTATAATAACAACAAAAACATATTCAGTGAAATCCCACAAAGTGGGTCGGGGAGGGTAGAGAGTACACATACCTTACCACTACCTCATGGAGATATTGAGGTTGTTTCCGAAACACCCTCGATTTAAATGAACTTATCAAAGAATTATGTGTGTCGATAATGTTAACTAAGGAATTTGGCAAATAATTTGTGTATGATCTATTAGGCGAGTCCAGAGTGTTGGCCATTAGGCATATTTAAGGCATACAATCAGACACTTAGGGTGTAAGCCTAATGGAGATATTTAAGGCAACAAAATATCTTTTACTGTATAAAATACCTTTTCATATAATAAATGTATATATGAATATTTATTCCATGAATATGTATAAAAAAATAGCGTTGCCAAAACTTATATTCATAGCATAAACAAATGTAATATTCTAGATATAAATTTATATTCGGGGTGGCCCAATTGTTTGGGCTTGAGACTTCCTTGTTAAAGGTCTTAAGCTAAAATTCCTTGCTTGCGAAAGCAAGGGATTTGCATTCTGGGTCGAGCTTGTCGCACTGGGCTTGCCTTGTGCATGTTACCTCGCTTGTGTGGTTTGCAAGCTATTGTATAGGAGCAGAGGTTTATCTTGTGCGCACACAAAGAGTAGTGGTTGCGGGTTCCCCTTGTCTTAAAAAAAAATAAAAAAAAATAAGAACACACACACACACACTTAATAAACAATATTTTACGGAATATTTCTCAAATTTAGAATATCTTTATAACTCTATTTTTATAATGTTGAATTTTTTTTTTAGTTGAATCTCCGCACCCCTATTCACACTCGAGTTTGCACTCTCGAATCTTAAAATTTAGAATTTACTGAATTCGACTCTCGGATTCACACCCGTTCTTAGAAACCGGGACCCGAATCCGAGCAACTTAGGTTTCACCGATGTGTTACATCTTCTTCTCTCGTGTCATTCTCCTGATTGAATCTAGATATTGAATTTTGTTCATTTGGGCACATGAATCCGTCTAATCTCGCCTCAATCTTTCTCTTCTTATGCTAGTTAGACTTGCATACATTCTGCTTCACTTCTGTTTATCCTGGAATCATTATTTCTTACATTGTGTTTCATAGTTCAAGCTTTTAGTTGACACACTCATTCAATATTTTCTACAAATAATAACATACACCACGAGACCTCATCTTCTATTGTTTGGTTGCTCATTCATTTCTGAGGTAAAGAAGTACAGGTTCAATAGAATACTTTGGTTTGAACCCACAGTTATGAGGAACTCCATTGTATTCCCTTTTACCGTTTTCACAGTTGTGACAATCTGCTTCTTGCATATGCCTTATGACATTTATATATTCAGTATGAATTTCTTTCTTCTCTATTGCCACCAAAAGACTCTTCTTGAGACTATCGTATGCCTCCCTGGGTCATTAAATTAATGTTCCTTGCTTCCTACAGCTTTTCATCATCCTTTTAGTAAAAATAAGGCATCTGTTTTGAATTTACTGGGCATAAATTCAATTTTTTTGGTCATCTTACAGGGTTTGCAAGTCTTTGCTTTATCACTCCTCTACCGTTAGGGCCTTTTTTCTATGATTTCTCTTTTTCTCGTCAAGTTTTTACGAACTTAGTTTATTTTCTTCGTTGATTCTTCTCAGTGATGGCTGGTAGAAATCGTATGCCCCGTCAACCTGATAACTTCAGAGGATTCCGTGATGGGCCACCACCACGGGTTATTATGCAGCGAGGACCAGGACCCCTCCCTCCTCATCCCTCAGTCCTTGAAGAGGAACTAGAGCTCCAGCATAGGGACATGCAGAGACTTCTTGCTGAAAACAGACAGGTGATTGATGAGAATGTGATGCTTGAAAGGGAATTATCTGCTGTAAAAGATGAAATACATAGATTAAGTCAGGTCATTCCCAAAATGCGTGCTGACAATGAGGCACTAGTAAGAGAGTATATTGACAGAGGAATGAAGTTAGAGGCTGATCTTCGATCGGCGGAGCCTCTGAGGTTAGAGGTAATCCAATTGAGGGCTGAATCTCAGAAGCTAAGTTCTTTACAGAAAGAATTATCTGCCCAAGTTCAAACTCTTACTAAGGATACTAATCGACTACAAACTGAGAATAAGCAGCTATCAGCTATGAAGACTGATGTTGATAAATTGCAGAAAGAATTGGCGGAAGCTAGGTATGAAGTTAAAACTTTCCCCCTAAGAAAAGATGAAAAACATGAAGCACTTTGTTATTATGGTCCTGTGGTTTGTCAAGAGCCTCATTTGTTATAATGTATGCCAACTTGTCATAACTCTTTTCGACAATTCAATTTGATGATGAAATTATAGGAAACAATTTGAATATGAGAAGAAAGCTAATATGGAACTAGTGGACCAAAATCAATCTATGGAGAAGAATCTCATTTCAATGGCTCGTGAAATTGAAAAGCTGCGAGCAGATAAAGTTGGACGGGGCCTTGGTAAGTTCTCGATTTCCTTTCTTATCTGATTTTAGGATATAAAATTTCAACCCCTGGAAACAACTTGGTTTATATTTTCTCTCTTTCATTTAGGTGTAGGAGCCTATGGCATGATGAATGGAAGCCCTGAGATGAGGTATCCTGGCGGAGTATATGGTGATCCATACAATAGTGGTGGTTGGGGTTCCTATGACAATCGTGGTCCTCCCAGACGTTGAGACCTGTATATATATTATAGCAGCTTTGGAACCGAAATGTAATGTGAGGTTTTCTCCCTATTTAGAATTGTAACTCTTTCAACTCTATGAAACAAATATGCTTTGAAACCAAGATTTTCCAATTGGATGTTGGGCTTGAGAAACAAATCTTTGGTGACATTTCATACCATTCACATCTTAATATTTAAGTTTAAGCTAATGAGTTATTGTGGCAGTATCATTGCGCATACTACTATAGATTGCCACATGCATGCTTCACAGCTGCATGGACGCTATGAATTGCATTGGTATATCTGCTCCATATAGTTTACAATAGGTAAGAGTAAAGGCTGAATAGCAAACAGATGCATACTTTTATATTTTCCTAGAGCTTTACTATTTCTGGGATATAAACTGGGTACTTTTGGATACAATCAGACCAAGGCCCATCACTTGGAGTTTTTATTGTCTTGTTACACTTCCAAACAGCGCTGTTGCACTTGAATCCACTCCCAAATGCAATCTGCCAAATTCTATCACCTTTCTTCATCCTTCCCTTAGCTTCAATATAACTCAGTTCATACCACAATGATGAAGATGACGTGTTCCCAAACCGATGCAGAGTCATTCTAGACGGCTCAACATGTTCTGCAGACAGCTGCAAGTTCTTCTGTAGTTCATCTGTCACCGCTCTTCCACCAGCGTGAATGCAGAAGTGCTCGAACGCTTACTTGAAGTCTGGAATATATGGTTTCAGTTTCATGTTAAAGACCTTTCGACCAATGAGTGACAAGAGAAACAGAAGTTGTTCTGATGGTGGAAGAACAAGTGGTCCAAGTGTAGTTATATTAGACTTCAATGCCTCCCCTGCTATAGCCATAAGATCTTTTGACAAAGAAATTCCTGATTTACCTTCTGAATCTTCAGTTTCAAACACACAACTGTAAGATTTGTCGTAAGATCCTTTGTGGGTTCTCACTGTATGCAGCAGCTTGTACTTGGCTCGCCGTTTATCTGCCCACCACCTGTTTGATAAAAGTATGGCTGCCCCTCCCATTCTGAACAGACAATTTGGTAGGAGCATTGATCTATCTTTGCCTCTGTAGTAATTTGGCGTGATGATTTCTGTGCTGACAACGACAGCGATCGATTTGGGATGAATTTGGAGAAGATCACGAGCTAAATCAATGGAGATTAGCCCAGCACTACACCCCATTCCCGAGAGATTAAAGCTCTTGATGTTTTCTCTCATCTTGTACTTGTTAACCACCATTGCTGATAAAGATGGCGTCGGCGAAAACAGGCTGCAGTTCACTATAAGAAAGTCAATGTCTTTAGGCTTTACTCCTGTTTTCTTGAATAGAGAATCCATGGCTGAAAATATCACCATTCTAGCCTCTTCTCTTGCAGAGTCCATGTTAGGTGCAGGAGGGATATAATGAATTGCTGGTGGCAAACATGTCTCTTCTCCTAAACCAGACCTCTCAAGAATCCTCATTTGGAATTCAACACTCTTTGGCTCTGAACTAAGTATGATTCTTGAATGCTCCATGAACATCGAAAAGGGCACGCGACACGACACAGGTGGCTTGTAACATGCATAATCGACGAGGTAAACTCCTCTAGGCCTTGACATGAAGTAACAAATGGACACGAAAATGAATACAGAAGCTGAACAGACTATTTTGGTTAAATCAAACTGAATGGAACTCCAAAGGTTGGAAATTCCCTCAGGGCCTAATTGATTAGCTTGAACAAAACCCACAGTCATTATGGGCACCAATAGACATGTCATGAAGTGATTCATAACATATTGGTACCCAAGTTTTACACACTTGAGTTTAACTGATCTCTCAGCCTGAGGCATATTTGTCTTTAAGATTGATAGCCTAGCTTGATACGAGAAGTGTTAATTCAGTTCAGATAGACTTCATTTAAGAATGTGTTGATTATAGGAGACATTTTATAGGCAAAAATGACCATATCTGATAAAAATAAATAAATGGCAGATTGGTAGCCAACGGCGAACCCTCACTCTTCAAGTCTTGCCTGTTTAAGTATATGACATAACATTATTTGACAAGAGAAACTATGTACTATCAAGTTGTTTTGACTAAATCAAAGTTGGTTGGTTTTAATGAGAAGTATACAAAACAAAGAAATTATCATAATTATGATCATATACTTATTAATTAGTAGAATTACCTGAATGCCCTCACTTTTCTTGACCAAAGTATTACGTGTGTGACTGCCTGAACCCTGAACTAATTGGATGTAGCAGATAAATTCCTTGTTATCCGAATTCCCCACCTTTCTTGACTAAAACAACAAGTTTTTGACTGTTTGAAATTCAAACTCTGAACTAATCGAATGAAATAGATAAGTTTCTCGTTAGATAAACAACAACAACAATAACATACCCAGTGAAATTCCACAAGTGGGGTATGGGGAGGATAGAATGTACGCAGATCTTGTTGGATAAAACAAATGCTAATTTTAAGTTATGAAGTGATCAAAGCAACGCATGTGACGTGACTGCTGAGGTGAAGTGTTTTTTTTTTTTTGGATATTATTTTAAATGTAAATAAACATAGGAACAAGAAGTTAAGAAGAAAAAACTGAAATCACTAATTTATTTATTAAATTCTATTAATAGAAATTCTCTTTAGTAAATAAAAATTATTACTCTATTTTTAGATGTAGGCCTTATACTTTACTAGAATGACAAAAGTAGAAAGAGTTTAATCCATCATTCAAATCATGCAGTTAATTAATACTCCCTCTGTCCATCTTTACTTGGCCCCTATACTATTTTAGGATGTCCAACAATACTTGTCCAGTTTATGA
>JBCEWC010008447.1:0-19959 GCA_038996855.1 Solanum aculeatissimum | reverse complement strand
CATTTATATTTCTAGTTGGTAATTGTGTTTCCTCCATATCTGTTAGAGGCCCAAGAGATGAATCTTGGGTGCACAAGCCTTCTTTACTAGATACTATAAATCCAACACGATGAGTTTAGTCTCGGGTTGATTTTTTAAAATTAAAGCAAACCAAACGAAATATAATCGAGATTTGTTTTTCAATACCAAATCAAGTCAAGTTAAATCATTAGTCGGATTTTTTCTCTCGGGTTGACTCGATTTACAGTTTGATTCAATTTTCGATTTGGTTTTGTTCACCTCTATTCTATTCTAATTATATTTTAATCTAAAAAATTATTAATTCTACTGGCATCACTGGTAACACTTCTCTATAGTCTAAAATTTAACATTACTTGGACAATTTGTTAAGTTTTTATATGATGAGCTTGCTATTGAGCTTAAAAAGTTAAAATCGACCTTTCTCGTTGTTCTTTCTTCTGGACATATTTAGCAAAAACGAACTAACCTATTTGATTTTGAGTTGAACAATAATTAAAATATTCAGTTTAATAAACAAAATAAAGAAGAGAATTTGTGAATAAATCATTATTTAATTAAATTGAGTTGTCGATAAGAGAATGTCTTTTTAGTTAAAGTTACTTTTTAGAAAATAAATATAAAAATGAGTGATTTTATAAATATAAACTAAAATAAGTGATTTTGTTATATATTTATTTAATTAAATTGAGTGGTCGATAATGTGACAAATTTGCTCCAATATAAGCATTTAAATTTTATTAAGGGTGTATATTGTTCAAGATGGGAAGTAGTGATTGTGCGCATCCCCCACTAATGGAGTGGATTTGCATGCTACTTCATTTTATGCGGCTAATAATGAAGACCAATTCAAAATCCTTTCTTATATAAATCAATTTGGCCATAACATATAAGCATAAGTTTCACATTGGATCTCTCTAGTTACCCACAATCAGTAACTAAGTTTTTTTTCTGATTGAAAAAAAACTAGAGGATCTATCCCAAATAAAAAAAACAAAAAAAGAAAAAGAGTGAAACATGGATAAAGTTATGCATATGGTTGTTTTTGGTGCTTTAGCCGTGGCAGTTTTGGCTCAAGTCACAACAGCACAAACAGTGCATATGGTTGGGGACAACGTTGGTTGGTCTATACCAATTAATGGCGCTGCAGCTTATGCAAAGTGGGCTGGTGCAAATACCATCAAAGTTGGCGACACCCTTGGTACTCCCTCCATTTTAATTTATTTTTAATTTGACAGGAATATTAACAAAGTAGGAAAATATTTAGATCATAAGTCAAATGTATCAAAATGTTATTTAGTTTTGTAATTTTGAATTTATCATATAAAAAATTAAAATTTAAAAATTGCTAAAAAGGAAAGAAAAAAAATTCTTTTTAAAACGAGTAATAAAAAAGTAAATCAAACTAATTGAGACGAAGAAAATACTACTCCATCCGTTCTGAAAAGAATGAATTGATTTCACTTGGCACGAAATTTAAGAAAATAAAAAAAATAATTTAAGTTTGTGATCCTAAATTAAAGTTATTTTAAATGTACTAAAATGTCTTTTAATTTTATAATTAAACATGTCATGTGAAAAATTAAAATTAATATTTATCAAAAAAGAAAATAGATTTTTTTTTTTTAATGGAACAAAAAAAAAGGGGGCATTCACTTTTAAATAGAGGGAGTATTCTCTTTTTTAATACAACAAAGGAAAAGTGACGGTTTGAACAATTTTTTTTAGTGAAATAACAAAAGACAAGTGGCTTTTTTAATACTAGAAAAAGAAAATGAATTTTATAGTTGAGTGACTATTTATGTTATCAATATACTTTATATAAATATACCTTTTCCTTTTCCCTTAAACCAGTCATGCTTAAATATTTCGTTTATACATTTGTTGAAGTTAGATATTTTGTTAAAAAGTAATCTCCCGTCTTAATTTATATGTTATTTTGCGGATTTTGAGATTTAAATAAATTTATTTGTGATGATGTATTTTTCATATATCTTTTAAATATTTTTAAATTGTTAGTTATTGTGACTTATAGTATTTTTATATAGTTTATAAATATATAAATTTTATTTTAAAAAATTGAAAATTTCATGTGCAAATTTCTGATCACTTGAACTATGTGACTCTCTAAAAACAAAAAGTGTTCAAAATAATATTTCATCAATATATGACGTATAATTTTTCAATGAGAGGAATTGAATGCAATGTGATTATGCCATGACATTTCTTGTTTCTTTTTCCTTCCAATTCTGGAGCAGTTTTCAAATTTACGGAGGGCAAGCATGACGTGCAAGAAGTATCAAAAAGCTCATATGAAGAGTGCAATACGAAAAATGCTATAGGCGAAGCTATCAAAACAGGGCCTGCAAATGTCACTATTAAAACCGCAGGTGACCATTATTACATTTGCACAGTTGGTCAGCATTGTTTAGCTGGCCAGAAAATTTCCATTAAAGTTTCAGCCACAACCGCCGCCAACGCTCCCGCTGCCAACGCTCCCGCTGCCAACTCTCCCGCGCCAAGCACTCCACCACCTCCTTCTTCATCAACTGTCGTGTTCGCGAGTTTCCTGCTTAGTTTATCTTCAATTGCACTCACCATTTTTCTCTAAGCACAACTATATAGGATGATGCTCAACCTGATGACATCGTATACTACC
This sequence comes from Solanum aculeatissimum, assembly GCA_038996855.1. Taxonomy (NCBI): domain Eukaryota; kingdom Viridiplantae; phylum Streptophyta; class Magnoliopsida; order Solanales; family Solanaceae; genus Solanum; species Solanum aculeatissimum. The sequence goes on along the minus strand of JBCEWC010008447.1, from coordinate 17,282 downwards.
CATTTTTTGATTCAGTTTTGGGCTACATTCTAGTATTTTGAAGATTTTGCCAAATCTTCTGCACACTAATTGTACTACTGATTATGTGTGTAATAATTTAGAGGCAAATAAATGTATATTATTATATAAACTCTCGACTCAACTGTTCGTAATTCGAAATTACATACATGAACGCGTTACTCATAAGATACAAATTTAATACATTAATCAAAATCCTCTTTTCATATCAAATTTGAGGTCAAATCAATGTATACCTCATTAGAATTGGGGCTAAATTGCCCGATTAAAGCCGTATGATCATCATGATTCCATTGTCCAATGAAATTGAAGTACAATATTGTGAGTCATGGTAACTCCATAAGGGCTTATGGGCTGTATGTGGTAAATAAGATTGATCCAGTTGATATTATTGGGCTGAGTAAAATAATGGAGAGGTTTATTTGGTATCCACGCTCAATTAACCATTGTTAAAAAGGACTAGAAATTACAAAGAATGATTATGCAAATTATGTCAAGTTTTGGCTATCAGTTATTTCTTTCTTTATTAATCTTTCCTGAGTGTGTTATTACTTCGTTGTATGTATTCAATGTTGTAACTTGTATTCAATGATTGTAATATATATCAATACTTGTGTTGGAAATGAGTTTATTTCATCATATAATCACTAGATTGGTGTTCGAAACCAATATCTAGAATATTAGACAAAATCTCTACCTTTTCCTTGCTCAAATCTGAAAGCAAGAGCCCTTCATAATTTCAAAAATCAGACTTATCATGCTCTTGAATTTGAACTAATCTATTTATAGGCTAGAATATCTTCTTCGTGTTTGGACACTCAACCTCGCATTAGCGGAGTGTCACCTGCGTGGCCTTCATGATTGCGTAAGAGGTTTGACCAAATTTTGACTTGGGCGCCTTTTCAGTCGCACCTGTTAAAACTCAGAACTAATTTGAGTCATAAATATATTAAAGTGACACAAATAAGTCATAGATCTACAAGGTAACTAAAATAAACTTAGTGTAAATTGTTTTTACACTTCGTATATTTTTTCAAACGGAGCCATTAAATATAGCCATCAGATTTTCGCTATACAGCGTAAAATATTTTTACACTTTATAAAGTGTAAAAAATTCCTACACTTCATAAAGTGTAAAAAATTCTTACACTTCATAAAGTGTAAAAAATTGTTACACTTTATAAAGTGTAAAAAAAATTTATACTTTATCAAGTTCAGTTTTTGCAGCCTTCGTCATACAATTATATTGATTTGACGCATCATAAAACTGTAAAAAAATATTACGTTTTATATTTTGTGTTGTTTTATCCCCGACCTCTATTTTTAGATATCCAAACATGACATTTTCAACATCTATAATACTCTATTTTTTTTATTTCAATCACAAATAATGTTTTCTGAATTAAAAGTTAGAGTTTCAATTTATTGGGATGACGAAATTATACATTATGGAAATACTATTCATTATAGTGATCCTCCCAAACATAGTGCTAACTATCCACTTAATGTCCAATATCAAAAGTTTCTTTCATTAATTTATAGAAGAATGGGTATAAATAGCACCGATTATAATTTGATTTTAGTTGAAAAATGTCTGACTTCATTTTTCTCACAAGGACAAGTAAATTTTGGTGAATGGATTTGTATGACAATAAAATTCTGCGTCGAGAAAACATAATCAAGTAACAAAAAATATTGCAACAATTGTTGTATTTTATTTCAAGAAGTGAGTTCTACAATCTTTATAGATCCTCGGATTCGTCTTTTCAAGTATAAATTCAAGGGCTCTTTAGCTTGATCTTGAATCTTGTGGAATTTGATGGATTTGATCTTGACTTGTACTTGAATTCAAGGGTTTTGAGGCTTGTGTTTTGAATCCGGTGGTCTTGATCTTGATTTATGAATTTGATGAACTTGAACTTGATATGGACTTGATCTTGATTTGTACTTGAATTCAAGGGTTTTTGGACTTGTTCTTGAATTTGGTGGTCTTGATCTTGATGCGTTCTTGAACTTGAATGCCTGATTTCTTGAATTATTGTTGCTTGTAGAGAAATTTGCGACGTTTGATCCACGAGCTCTCTCTGACTTCTTGTTAGAATTCTTGATGTGAATTCTGAATTATGAGAACACCTATATATAGTTGTAGAATAGAGAAGTTATGATGAAATCATACTTTCTTCTAGACAATTAGATTTAAGGTTACATGGCGTAGGAAAAGTGATAGGAATAGATTTCCTTTCAAGTGACATGATGATATTTGATTGGTTGAGACACATCACTTGTACATGTGACACATTTTTATTGGTCTTTGATTGAGATAGGAATGTCATGTCATTTTGACATATGACATGATCCTATTGACTTCATTGTTTGACTTGGCATGCCACATCATTCGACACGTGGCATCAAGTGGGTCTACAGGATGAGAAGGTATTGAGCCTATAAAGTGGTCATTTTTGTATCTCAAATAAATGAATTTTGGCTTTTAATTAAATTCATATTTTACTGGACTTAATTAATTAACTCAATTATATTAATTCACAGTATTCGTTTGGATCAATATATTTTGAATTTAATATATATAAATCATTTTATAAAATTTATACTTAATAAATTTTATATGATTACAAATGTCCCCTACTTCAAGTCTCGTCGAGATATTTTATCTTTTGAAGACTAGGCTTGAAGTATTAATTTGATATCTTAATTGAAATGTAATTGAAAAAATATGAGGGGTACTAATATTTTTAGTACCGTAACTTATCAAGAAAATGGGGGAGTGAATTTTTTAGCATTAACATCTTCCCCTTTTTCTTTGCTAATCTTTCTAGCATTAGGATTCATTGTTCCTCCACTTTTCCATTAACCTTGTCCTATCAAAATAGGAAGAATAAAAAATAAACTTTGTTTTGCATTAGGATTCCTTTTTAGAGTTGCATTAGGATTCCTTTTTGGAGTTGCATTAAGATTCCTTTTTAGATTTGCATTAGGATTCCATTTTTGGAGTTGTATTACAATTCTTTTTTGGAGTAAAATTAGGAATCCTAAATAGTGCAGGACATGAATTTTCAGGACATCTATAAATAGACCTTTCTCCTTATTCTTTTCGCATCAATATTCATGGATTTGGAGTTCCTCTCTGCAAACAATCTTTGGAATTAGATGTGTAGCATCAAAGTGCAAGGTAAATATTTTTTTTCTTTCTTGTATGTTCTATGTCATTCTTTTTTTCTACTTTTTCTTTTGTAGGATTGTGAATTTAAGCTCCATTGTATCACAAGAAGATAGTTTTAAGGTGTGAAAGGATGGATCCGCATCACCACCTTAAGCAAGGTAATTTCATGGTAATTGTTATTGCGTAAAGGAATGAATACATATTCCTATCTTAAGAATAAGATAATTTCATGGTAATTCTTATCATTCAAAGGTATGAATACGCATTCCCGCCTTAAGAATAAGGTAATTTTATGGTAATCCTTATCGCGCAAAGGAATGTATACACATTCTCACCTTTAGAATAAGATAATTTCATGATAATACTTATCGCACAAAGGAATGGATACACATTCCCTCCTTAAGAATAACAATTTGAAGAGATCCTTATGGTGAAAAGGAAAAGATACGCATCCCCACCTTTAGCAAAACAATTTGAACAACCATGAGAAATTGATCAGCTTTGGGTATCAACCTAATTAGTGTTATTTCTGTCATAGACCAGGTGATGCTATTGATCATATTTTTATTCTTGGTCATTTTGCTATCACTATTTGGAATTATTTTGCAGGTTCCTTTGGGTTCAGCGTTAGTTATCTCCCCCTGAGGCAATTGATCACAAAATGGTGGGAAACAAAATATAATAATGAAGCTGAAGGGCTCCTATTGCAAGTTGTCCCTATAATTATTTGTTGGAACCTTTGGAACAGAAGATGTGCCAACAAATATGACAAGTAGCCTAACTTGGCTAGAATCAAGTATATGATCTTTAAAGATATATCTCACTTGATGAGTGATACTTATCCTTATATTCAGTGGCCTGATAGATGGACTAATTTGATCCATAAGGCAAGTAATTGTGTCTATGACATCAAGGTTACTCTGGTCCAGTGTCTTAAACCTCCTGAATAATGGGTAAAGGTTAATTCAGATGGGAGTACTATACTCAACACACAAAAAGCAGGGGTTGGTGGCATTGTCAGGAACTTGAAAGGAGAGTTCTTATTAGCTTATGTTACTCCTTTGGTAAAGTCTTTTAGAAACAAGGCTAAAGTTGAAGCTACCATTTTTGGTATCACTTGGTGTCTCTAACTAGGGTATACCAAAGTCATACTAGAAGTAGATTCCCTCTTGTTACATAACTGGATCACCAAACAATATACTTCACCTACTTGTAATATAGTTCATGCCTTATCTAAACTAGACTAGCTTACCACTCAGCTGTAGGACTTCAAATGCATTCATATCCTTAGAGAAAGCAACTATGTGGCTAATACATTGGCTAAACAAAGCCATCAAATTATAAGTCCTCAAATTTACTTCAACGTACAACAGATTACAAAGGAATCAAGAGCCTATTATTACCTTAACAAGATGGGATTGACTGCTTTCATAAAAAAAGTTAAAAAGAATCAAAGAGTCACCATGAGAGGGATGCACTTGGAAATGGTCTCAAGACTTCTCTTGTTGCACTACTTCTAATCGTTTACTTCCTTGTAAGTTCTTTCTAAGATTATTTGTTAGTTTATTTTTGTTTTACTTGTGTAAGGGGAGAGTCTCTCTTATTTATTGCTTTAATAGATTATTTATATGAGAGGAGTCCTCTCTTAGGAGTAGTCTATGTTTGCTTTCTCTTAGAAATGGGGGTAAGTTGGCTGATCTTAATAGATTGGCCATTTTATGAACCACCATAAGTGGAGGTAAGGTTTATGTCCCCCTCCATTGTATTTATTTTATGTTATTAATGATAAGTCTTGGGGGTGTTGCTCAGCCCTTGACCCACCTCAAGGGTCATTAAAATTAAAACAAAAGCCCTCCTAAACATCTAAATTAGCCTATACACCTCTCTTCTCTCATTCAAATTACTTTAACACTTAGAATTTATTCAAGCTCTCTCAAAAGAACTCCTCTCTAGTAAGCCTTTGAAGGATTTGCTTGGAACTTGGGAAGGATCATCTTCTTCAATCAATTTCATCTTATTTCTTCTTGGATATCTAAGGTATTGATTCATGGTCCTTTTTCAATCATGAAGACCCAAAATCTTTTTACACTTTAAATTATGAAATTTAAGTTTACTTTGAATATGGGTCTTTCAAATTAGTGTTGATTTAATTAGATTGAAGTGTGGGTTGTATTTATATGATGATTTTAAAGTGATTTTAGTTCAATTATGATGAACTACATTAAGATTTTGAAGGTTCAATTATGCATGTCCCTTTAAGCTTTAATCTATGCATGGGTAATGTTAATTGAGTTTTAATTGTTGATTTAACTATAAATTTCATATGAATTCCTCTTATTATGAGTTTAAATTATGAATTCTATTTGCCCATTCTATTCTCATCATCATTCATGGGATTACATACATATGCATTGGTTTCTATGAAGTATTTGAAGTGAGTTAAGCTCAACCTTGATTATGACTATAATTCTTTTTGAACAAATGTGGATATGACAAGCTTGTGATCACAAATATGTCTAAAATTTGGATTTATGAGCAACTCCGGATGTTTACACCAATATGTATATGTTTGGATGAGCTTCTCCTATGCATGGAAGTATGGCATGAATTACGATTTGGCTTTTTAGCCCAAGTATGCATAAAAGTGAATTGAAAGACTTGTCCTCGTTTGAAAATCATGTATATGCATACATATTCTTGTAGGATGATGACATTATACCGAATGGGATTGTAGAAGGGAGGGCTATTCCCAAGGGCCCTTACTCTTTCTCATTAACTATGTACCAAACATAGGTTCATGTTATAAAATTCCTTTCCAAAATGGGTGGTATTACTGCAAGGTATGATTATGGTATGTTTATGGAAATCCTTTCTGAAATGGGTGTTGTTCCCAAAAGGTAAGGTAATCTCCAAAATGGGTATTGTTCCTATAAGGTGAATGATTGGAATGGAAATCCTTTTCGAAAAGGGTGGTGTTCTCATAAGCTGAGATTATTTCTCTGAAATGGGTAGTGTTCCCATAAGGAGGAGTAAGGTCTACCTTTGGCAAGTAGATTACCCTTTCTTTCGGTGTCAGGTGAACGTTGGAATTCCAAGTTGTTGCTCGCTTGGTCTAATATGTTGGTTGAGGTTACATCCCCACTACGTTGAACTATATTGGCATCACATGCATCATGTATTTCATGGCATATTGATATACTACTCTCCTTTTTATATAAACTTCTTTCTATATATATGTGCCTTGTCATCTAACATTGATTTGCAGGATTACATGTCCATGAGCATTTTCATGCCCGTATACTTAGTATATTCAAACGTACTAACACATACTCTTTTGCCTATATGTAGGGGCTGAATAATATCACCTTTCACCTCTTGACGACTAGTTGATTGACAAGAAATTGCTTTTGGTGAGTCCTATAATCTAAGAAAATACCATCTTCTATCTACCTACTATGTTATATTACTTTATGTGATTACTTTGAGGGTGAGCCTGGAACATGTCTTGGCCCCCATCCTATTCCATACATTAGTTATATATAACTCTACGTACTATCTTGCTATACTTGTTGTATGTTGCTTATGAAGGATATACCTACGACTATATTGTATCATGCTTATGTTATGAGAATATGCTTATGTGATATGAGGTGATGTGAAAAGTCCCAAGACCCTTTTTTATCCCTATAGTGCGAGTCATACTGTCATGACCCGAAAGTGGGGCCTAGATGTGACATGATGAAGGAGAACCCGAAGGTCCTTGATCAAGCCATCATCGCATCATCATATACATCATCAGTTCGTAAGCGTGAAAGATAAACACATAATACATAATTCTAGGGGAAACGGGCTTTGGACTCAAACTATGGGGATGTTTCCGGAAATGGGATAAGCATGAATCACATAACACATAACAAGTATTTCTAAGGGGCGAGTAAGTAGAACTCAAGCTATAGTGGGCACAATGGGGTTTGGGAATTTCCACATTAGCATATTCCCAACATTCACAATCCCATAAATATAATCATAAGCATAATCAAAGCATCATTCCCATAATATAATCCTAATAGTCATAACATCCCATAATAAGCATAATACAACGTGCAAGAGTTTAGTGTGTCCAACATTGCCTCTACATAGAAAGAGCGGGGCCTAGACATAGTTAAAGGCTCACCCTCAATACATGAAATAAGAGAATAAATAACTATAGGAGAGATAGAGGGTAGCTATTGCCCTTGAACAAAGGGCTCACCACAAGCTAGTAGCTTCAAGAGATCACTCGTTGTGTAAAGGTAGATAGAGGTCGCCAGTACCTACATGGTTAGAACATGTAGACAAGAGTATGGGTTAGCACAATAAAGCACTAAGTATGCGGGTATGCAATTGCATATGCACATGAACCTACAACAACCAATGTGTCAAGGGCACATATATAGAAGAGAATATATGAAAGAACAATATATCAACAAGCTATGGTAATTATGATGCATGAAATGCAATAATACCTATAACATAGAGGGGATGGAACCATAACCGACATCCAAATTCATGTGAGTTATAACATGAACTTTCCCAATGAAGCCTCCTATTAGATCGGAGAAGATTACTTGCCAAAGGTAATCTACACCACACCTTACGGGCCTCCCATTTTGGTGTGATGGCCACCTTCCTTACGGGTCTCCCATTTCGAAAGGATTTACATAATATAACATATCATATCATATCAAAGCATACCTTATGGGCCTCCCATTTCGATAGCAACCTATGGTGGCACATAGTTTTCGGAAATGAGTAGGACCCTTGGGGATAGCCCAATTACTACTCCAATCCTTCTCGGTACTAAGCCATCATCCCATAAGAATACACATACATATACATGCTTTTAAAATGGAAACTTGACACTTAAACATCAAATCATGCATACTAGGGCTTAAAAGCCAAATCAATTTCACTACTCTTATTCATACTTAACAACAGTAAAACACATTTCATAATCATGCTTCATGGGCTAAAAACGCGATACAAACTTTCATGTCAACCTTCACACATAAGAGTAGCTCCATACTTGTCATACTTGTCATACATGTCATATCATAATGGTGTAAACACCCATGTTCCTCAAAGATCCATATCATATACTTAGTGTGATCACAACTTAGTCATAACCCATACTTGATCAAAATCATAGTCATAAACAAATTTGGGACTTAGCCCACATCAAAACCTTCTTCAAAATCCATGATCATGCATGAAAATTCCATGAATAACAATGAGAATAACATGGGTACTAGAATTCATACTTTAAATTCAAATCAAGAGTAATTCATAAGAAATTCAAGTTAAATCAACATTTAAACCATCATTTACATACTACCTATGCATAGTTCAAGAGTAAAGGGACATGCATAACTTAACTTCATCAAATCTATTGAAGCTTCATAGAATTCAAACTTAAATCAACTTTAAAACACCTAATTTCTACAACCCACAATCAAATTCAATTAAATACTTCAATATTTAAAGAATCCAATATTAAAGAAATCTTAAAATCATAATTTAAAGAGAAGGGTTCTTGGGTCTCCATGGATGAAAGGGAATCCATGATTCAAACCCACATACCTTGAAATTAACCAAGAGAATTGAAGGATTTCACAACAAAGATGATCTTCCCCAAATTTCTTCTAGCTTTCATCAATGGAGGTCAAGAGAGTTGAGAGAATTTTGTAATGAATTGAAGAGTGTTAGAATGGATGAAAAGGGATTAGGGTTTGATTTAGGGGGTTTAGGAGACCTTAGAAAGCAAAAAAGGGGGCATAGGATCTAACTAAATTACGAATTAACCATTAATAAAATGGAAAAAATCACTGTAGACAGTATCATACGGAAGTAACACTGTGCCCGTTCACTGGTACACGGGTTGTGTACCTGCCCGTGAGGCTACACTTGGCCTCGACTTCGACATGAACTCTCGGGGGACTTTCTGGATCACTTCACGAGGGGCCTCATGGACCATGTAGCTGCACACGGACCGTGTACTGGTCCGTGGAGAATTACTCGGTCCGTAGTGCAGCCCCGAACCTTGGCCAATATTCTGCCTTACTTCACGGGACCCCTCACGGGCAGTGAAGGGTCACACAGATCGTAAGGTGGTCCGTGGGACCATACATGGTCTATGTTTGGTTCCCAACCCCTAGGAGCCCATTGGAACAACCCAAAAGCACCCACACGGACCGTGGACCACCAAATGGTCCATGGTCCATCCCTAAGCCCAATTCCAGAACCTTGTTCCCAGCGTCCTTCTAATTATGGGAAGTCTCACTATTTTGGCCATAACTTTCCCATACAAACTTTGAATTGAGTTAAACCATTTGCGTTGCAAAGATAACTCAAAGAGATTTGATTTGATATATAGTATCCCACACAGTTCAACCCATTCCAAAAGTTATGATCTTTCAAAGTTCACTGCCCAACCGGCCTAACAACCTGACCAAACGATACATTTTGAATCCAGCCACCTAAATACAACCCATGACTACAAAAATTCAACCACGAATACTTAAACACTAACCTTGACAAACCACTATGAAATTCAAAAAATTTTGGATCGTTACATCATCATCGCTTTGGGAACATTCGTCCTCGAATGAGCAAAAACTACGGCTTGAGGACAACAATCAAACTAGAGACATTTTCATCAAACATATAACGAATCATGCATCATTTCAAAAGTCTTTCAAAACTCATGTCAAATCATCATTTAAGTTATTTTCGTGCTCATGTATGCATGCAATGTCAAGAAACTAAAGAAATTAAAGAATTAGGACCATACAAGGATAGAACCTAGTACCTTAGGCTTGAGTAGATTGGAAAAGATAGGGATATCACTCCATCATGTCTAACTCCGCTTCCCACATTGCACTCTCCACATCTCGGTTCCTCCAAAGCACCTTGATCAAAGCTACCTCCTTGTTCCGAAGCCGCTTCACTTGCCTATCCAAGATCTCAACCGGCACCTCTTCATAAGTCAAATCCTCCTCAACCATCACACCCTCTAAAGGTGTAATTTATTTAGGATCACCAACCAATTTCCTCAACATGGACACATGGAATACCAGATGAATGGAGCTCATGTCCAAGGGAATGTCCAACCTATAAGCCACATTGACAACCCGCTCCACAATCTCATAAGGTCTGACGTACCGAGAGCTCAACTTACCCTTTTTGCCAAAACGCATGATGCCTTTCATGGGGGATACCTTCACATACACCCAATCACCAATATGAAATTCAAGATCCCTCTTTATTACATCCGAGTAAGACTTTTGGTGACATTGAGCCATATTCAACCTTTCCCTAATTAGCTTCACCTTTTCAATGGCCTCAACAACCAAGTCTGAGTCTAACAAGGTTGCCTCACCTATTTCAAACCAACCAATCGGAGACCTACATCTCCGACCATACAAAGCTTCAAATGGAGCCATACCAATGCTAGCATGAAATCTATTATTCTAAGCAAACTCAATGAGAGGTAGATGATAATCCCAATTTCCTTTAAATTTCAACACACAAGCCCTTAACATGTCCTCCAAGGTTTGAATTATTCTTTCGGCTTGTCCATCAGTTTGAGGATGAAATGTGGTGCTCAACTTGACCTTAGTACCAAGTCTCTTTTGAAAAGACTTCTAAAAATGAGAAGTAAATTGAGTACCACCATCCTATATGATAGACCTTGGCACACCATGCAATCTCACCAACTCTCGAATATACACCTTAACATATTTCTCGTCACTATAGGTAGTCTTAACCGGTAAGAAGTGAGTCGACTTAGTCATTCTATCAACCACAATCCATATGGAATAAAATTGTCTCCGAGTACGGGGCATCCCAACTACAAAGTCTACGTTCACATCTTCCCTCTTCCAAGTAGGAATTTCAATATCTTGGGTCAAACCACCGGGCCTTTGATGTTCCACTTTTACTTGGTGGCAACTAGGACATTCCAACACAAACTTGGCTATGTCCTTCTTCGTGCCATGCCACCAATACAACTCTCTCAAATCTCGATGCATTTTGGTAGATCCCAGATGAATAGAGTATTGAGAATTATTAGCCTCTTTCATGATAATCTCCTTTAAGCCATCAACATCAAGAACACATAAATGGTCTTGGTACCGTAGCACACTATCTCCCCCTTAGGAGAAAACCTCAATCTTTAAATTGGCAACCAACTTCTTGAACTCTACCAAGGAGGGATCTAAGTCTTGTTTCTTCTTAATATCAACCAGTAAGGAATACTCGGATCCACCTTGAACAAGAATGCCACCATTGTTAGATTCAACAAACCTTACACCCAACCTAGCCAAACAGTGCACATCATTCACTATCTCCTTCTTCCTTTCCTCCACATGAGTCACACTTCCCATAGAAAGCCTACTAAGGGCATCCACCACAATGTTAGCTTTGCCGAGGTGATAAAGAACACTCATGTCGTAGTCCTTGAGGAGCTCTAACCATCTCCTTTGCCTTATATTTAGGTCTCTTTGGGTGAACACATATTCTAAACTCTTTTGATCAATGAAGACATCCACATGGACCCCATACAAATAATGTCGCCAAATTTTCAAAGCAAATACCACTGCCACCAGCTCAAGATCATGGGTTGGATAATTTTTCTCATGCACCTTTAATTGTCGGGATGCATAAGCTATCACCTTACCATGTTGCATAAGTACACAACCCAAACTAATACGCGACACATCATAATATACCACAAATCCATCTAACCTATTTGGCAACATCAAAATTAGAGCCGAGTTAAGTCGATCCTTCAAAGTTTGAAAAATTTTTTCACATTCATTTGAGCACTCAAATTTAGCCTTCTTTTGAGTCAACTTAGTCAATGGAGATGCTTTAGAGGAGAACCCTTCAAATACTATTGGAGGTTTGTAGAGATATTTTGTTCAGTTGTATCTTCTTTGACAAAATTGACACAAAAGAAGTTAAAGTTTCATTGGATCAGATAATGTGTGAAAAGCATTCAAACCTTGAAAGAAAATCTTACCTCCGCTCCTATTTTGACCCTACCAGAAGGGTTAGAAGAATTCATTGTCTATTGTGATGCTTCAAGGGTCGAATTGGGGTGTTTGTTAATTCAAAGTGGCAAATTCATTGCCTATGCTTCTATGAAACTAAAGGTTCATGAGTGTAATTACCCTACACATGATCTTGAGTTTGCGATCGTGGTATTTGCATTGAAGATTTGGCATCACTACTTGTATGTGGTTCATGTAGATGTCTTCACCGACTATAAAAGTCTCTAATATATGTTCACTTAAAAGTATCTCAACTTGAGGCAAATAAGGTGGTTGGAACTCCTTAAAGATTATGATAGGAGCATGCATTAAAATTCGGACAAGGCCAATATTGTGGATAACACACTTAGAAGGTTGTCCATGGTAAGCATGACTCACATTAAGGATGGGAAAAAGGAGTTAGCAAGGGAAGTTCATAGGTTGGATAGGTTATGGGTTAGATTGAGAGATGCCAAAAATGGTGGTATGATGATGCTAAATGGTTCTGAATCTTCAATGGATGTGAATGTCAAATCCAAGCAAGATCTTGATCCCACTTTGGTTGAATTGAAAACATTGATGAAATAAGACAAAGTAAAGGTTTTCTCTTAAGGGAGAGAAGGTATGCTTAGGTATCAAGGTAGATTATTTGTGCCAGATGTTGATGGGTTGAGAAGTTTTATTTTGAAAGAGGCTCATAATTCATTCTATTCATCTCAATTCCACAAAGATGTATAGAGATTTGAAGGAGATATATTGATGAGGTGGTTTGAAGTGGGGGAGATGTATTTTATAGGCATAAATTTGGTTTTATAAGCATTGGAGAAGGTGAGGTTGATAAGGGAAAGATAAAGACAACACAAAGTCGGCAAAAGTCTTACTCTGATATTAGGAAGAGAGATCTTGAGTTCAATATTGATGATTAGGTTTATTTTTGAAGGTCTCACCCATGAAAGAAGTGGTTCGATTTGGCAAAAAAGGAAAGTTGAGCCCTAGGTATGTTAGACCTTATAGGATTTTGAGACAGGATGACAAGGTTGCTTATAAGTTAGAGTTACTATTAAAGATGAGTATGATTCATCTGATTTTTCATGTGTCCATGTTGAGGAAGTGTGTAGGTGACCCAAGTTTCATTGCACCATTGGAAGTTGTAAATGTGGAAGAAAACTTGACTTATGAAGAAGTCCCTGTTAAAATACTAGATCGGCAAGTCAAGAGATTGAGTAACAAAGTTGTTGCATCTGTCAAGGTCCTTTGGAGGAATCAACTCGTTGAAAGTGCCACATGGGAAGCAAAAGAATATATGAAGAAATGATACCTTATCTATTTCATTCTACTTAAGCCTAAGGTGTTAAGGTATTGTTTTCTCAAAAAGCCCCAAATTCCTTCATTTTGCATTGTCATGTCATAATACATGCATGCATGTTCATGGTATTGGTTTTGAATGATATTTTATGCTTAAGTTAAAATATTTCATGAAATTGGTGTTTAAATTGCATTATTGAATTCATAATGGATTATTAGATGTTATCCCACTCTTTTCGTGCTAACTCTATTCTCATTCAAGGATGAATGTTCCCAATGGGGAGATATTGTGACACCTAGATCTTAAGCTAAGACCCAAGTCATTCCTCGTATGTGTATAGGCTCAACTTGATGACTTCTAATGTGATGGTATCAATTATTAGGTATTCAAAGTGTATTACATGTTGTTTAAGGTCATAAGGCATCTCTTGCATCGAGCCAAGTCCAAATGATTCCTATTGGCTAAGTTTTGATATGAGTTCATACATGGGTAAACTTTAAATGGCCATACATCTTATCACATAAGGAATTAGGTGACCCACTATCCATAAAATCAAAGGTCTTTGAATTATCTTTCCAACATATCTAATTTTGCCTGAGTAAAACGTTATGACTATTTTACAAAAGCATATCTATACTATGCAATTCGACGAACGCCAACTATGCTCACCAAATTATCCCCAAAACTCTCAGAAACTATCATATTAGGCTATATTTAGGTCCCACTCGGTGACTCTCTGAATGGTTTGGTGAGGATACCTCGTGCTCACCAATTTTTCTGTCGAGACTCATTAAGATACCAATTTCTGGGGTTCAGATGATATATTTACATTCCCAAAAGGGTATTTCGACCCTTTTGCCATAAATTCACCACCCTAAGCCTATTTTATACCCTAATGAGCTTCCATTTTGACTTATTTTAAAAGTTTTTTCTCAAGGAAAAAAAAGATGCAAGTCCTCCATTGAAGAACAAACTTCAATTTCTTTCGGGCTCTTCACCCAATTAAAAAAATCTTACACCTTCTTCTCTATTTTTCTCTTAAGAATGTGAGTTTATTCATGGGTTCCTTTCACCCATGAATCCCAAGTTATTTCTACCAATTTCTCCTAATTTAGGTCATGTAATTTCATGGGTTATCATGCTATGACTCCAAATTGTAACACCTCCCAAAGAGACTCAGAAAGCTCCTATGAAGTAATTTTTGAATATCTTAAAATCCATGCATTATTTCAGAAATTTAACTTCATATTCTTTTTCAGGAGAAAAAATTAAGTAGGAAAAAGGTCAATTTTGATTTTTAAGTCACTCGTATCAAAAAATAATTTTTCAATGAAATTGTACGGAACAGAAGAGTTTGCGGCAAAGGCGCGACGCTTCCTAGATGCCCCATAATTAAAAAAAATTGAACTTCATTTTATGTCAGGAAAATTAGTTGGGACCTATCCCAATACCTTTATATATATAAATACATAAAAAAATTATTTTTAGCCCTAAATCTCTCTCTAAACACTCCCAAATCCTCCAAAAACATATCTCTGAAAATCCTCCATCAAGTTCTCTCAATTGTTTTTAGAACCATGCTTCCTCCATTGAAGACAAAGCTTCCAAAAGGATTTCTCAAAGTTCTTCAAGTCTTCTTCTTCTTCATGTTCAAGGTTCAAAAGGTATGTGGATTCCTTCATTCATGGGTTCTTCCACCCATGTAGTCCCAAAACCTATTTTACAAATTCCTTCAAGTTTCAATGGTAATTCCTTATGGGTACTCTCTATTACTTCTATCAAATATGAATTATGTTGAGAATCTTCATCTATTGCATGAAATTTCATAAATTAATTTCAAGAGTTTTCAATTATGAAGTTATTTTATGATCACAAAGTTATGAAAGTTATGATACCATGAGTTATTATGAGAATGATGATTTTACGAGATGAATTGCATAATTCTATGTCTAAAGTTCAAAGATGATATGTATGGTTGTGGTGGGTTATCTAATAATGACTTAAATTGATGATTTTTATTACGGTGATGCATAGTCTTCTTGAGTTACATGATTTAAAGTTTGCATGCACGAGCCCACCCAATCATCATATCAAAGCTTTCTAAGGGAGACCTGATCTCCGAAGATAAGGGTTCAATTATATAGTTGTGAAAGCTTATGAAAGTTAAAGTTATGATGTTTGAATCCCTCTTATGAATGTTAAAGATGGTGAAAGGATAATTCTCACCAACAGATAGATCCTTTTGCTAAGGGGCAAGCCCTACATATTGGATCCCAAGTTAAGATGAGCTACTCTATATATGATAATGAAGTTATAATTTTAAGCTTATAAATGATTATGATTATGCATATGTTTTCAAATGTGTTCTGTGGGAATGACTTAGCACTGAGTGGGGTATTGTGGTGGGATTCAGTAAGGGAATCCTAGTAGCAACCCTTTATCTTATTAACTATGTGCCACCATAGGAGCCTTTATAGTCTAAGATATGCTAGTGGATCCAAGTAAGCCATAATGTTCCTTGAAGATGCAATTGTGAAGTTACCAAAGTTATGGAACTCTACCTTGGAAAGTAGATTCCCCTTTTTCCAATGGAAGGAGTTCATTGACCTTTTTCCAATGGAAGTAGTGCATTGTCCTTTTCACAATGGATGGAGTTCATTAGATTCCAGCTAGTAAATCACTTGGTTTTTATGTCGATTATGGTCATCTCCCACATAGTATGATATAAGAAGTTATGTTTTATCTTCCGTACAAGTTTCCATTAAGGCATTCTCATGCATGTCGTATTGAGCTTATATTCTATTGTATATGGTTATGCATCTTGCTTATGAAACATATTATTTATTGTTGCATTGCATCCCACATACTAGTATATTCCAAGTACTAACATATACTTTTTCTTCTATATGATCTAGCCATGTAGGGACCGAAGCTCATATTCATCGTCCTCCACATGGCTAGCTTGGTTTGTGAAGATCATTGAGTGGTGAGTCCTCCATTTCGGGGACAATGTCATACTTCTATCTTGCTTATGTGGAGACTTTATTTTATTTTACTTAGTACTTTGAGGGTGAGCTCGGTTCTTGTCTTGGCTCCTGCCCTACTAATGTTTTAGAGGGGTTATTGGATACTATTCTATATACCTATTATGAGATGTTAAGCTTTACGAAGACTTATACTTTAGTCCCTATCCCCTATAAGATACTATTGATGATGTTGATGGAATGGATTTGATATTCCTAAGTCCCTACTTCCCCATAGCTTGACTCATACTTACCCTCCCCATAGTCTTGCTTATTGTGTGATTCATGCAAATACCTTTCCCTTATTCATACCCATAACATGAGTCCAAAGTTCTAATTTTCCTTAAAATTATTTGTTGATGCTTGTTTTATATTCTGCAACCAAGGATGTAAACAATATGCCTAGAGGCATGTTTGGGTTACCTTTGGGTATCCCATTCACCATGTTGCATGTTGGCCCTAGGCTTGGGCTATGACAAGCTTGGTATCAGCGCACTAGATTTATAAATGGTTCTCGAAAATCCAACACATCACATCGAGTAGAGTCTTGGTCAAGGTTGTGAAGCACATCCCAATTATGGATAGGAGGCTATGAGGTATTTTAGGAAATATTTTACTTCATTATGATTCATGTCGTGCCATTAGAGGTATCCATGGATATTCCTTCAACTAACGATGCCCTCTTT
>JBCEWC010008446.1:0-19962 GCA_038996855.1 Solanum aculeatissimum | reverse complement strand
CTCAGACTAAGCTTACCTCGCTTACCAAACCTCACCACACCCTTCATGGGTGAAACCTTCAACAATACTTGCTCTCCTTCCATGAATTCCATGTCCTTGACCTTTCGATCTGCATACTCCTTCTGCGTGCTCTGTGCTGCTATAAGTTTCTCTTGAATCAATTTCACCTTCTCCAGTGACTCCCTTAGAAGATCAATACCCCAAGGCCTCACCTCGAATGCATCAAACCAACCAATGGGAGACCTGCATCTTCTCACATATAATGCTTCAAATGGAGCCATGTCAATGCTTGGGTGATAACTATTATTATATGAAAACTCTGCCAAAGGTAAGAACCGATCCCAATGACCACCAAAATCTATCACACATGCACGAAACATGTCCTCCAACACTTCCGTCGGTCTGAGGGTGAAATGCAGTACTAAGATCCAATCTAGTACCCAGTTCAGCCTGCAAGGTCCTCCAAAAATTAGAAGTAAACTGTGTACCTCTATCTGATATGCTAGAAATCGGAACTCCATGCAAACGAACAATCTCACTGATATAGAGTTTAGCTAACTTCTCTGCATTGTAAGTCATCTTTACAAGAATAAAGTGTGCAATCTTGGTCAACCTTTCCGCAATCACCCATATCAAATCAAACTGACCTAATGTCTTTGGAAGACCAACCATAAAATCCATGGCAATCCTTTCCCACTTCCAATCAGGGATGGGCATTCTTTGGAGAGTTCCACCAGGCCTCTGATGCTCATACTATACTTGTTGGCAATTAGGACACTGGGCAACAAAATTAATAATGTCACACTTCATTCTACCCCACCAATAATGCTGCCTCAGATCACAATACATCTTGGTTGCACCAGGATGTATGGAGTACCTCGAACTATAAGCTTCTGCAAGAATAGTCTGAATCAAATCATCAACACGAGGCACACATATCCACCCCTTAATCCTCAGAACACCTTCCTTATCAATCATAGCTTCCTTAGGCTTCTCTTGCAAGACAATCTCACGAATTCGGCTCAGCTTCTCATCATCAAACTGCTTTTCTTTAACCTTGTCAAGAAATGATGATTTTGCCTCTATACAGGCCAAGATCCCTCCCTTCTCAGTCACTTCCAGCCTTATAAGGTCGTTAGCTAGAGTTTAGACCTCTTTAGATAATGGACACCTAGAAACCTGCAAGTGTGCTAAACTCCCCATGCTTTCTGCTTTTCTACTCAACGCATCAGCCACAACATTAGCTTTTTCAGGATGATAGAGAATAGTGATATCATAGTCTTTTAGGAATTCCATCCATCTCCTTTGCCTCAAATTTAAGTCCTTTTGCGTGAATACGTATTGCAAACTGTGATGATCAGTATATACTTCACATTTGACCCCACATAGATAATGCCTCCACTGCTTCAATGTAAATACAACAACAATCAACTCTAGATCATGAGTGGGATAATGACGTTTATGCACCTTTAATTGTCATGAAGCATAGACAATTACATTCCTCTTCTGCATTAGTACTGCACCTAAACCAGAATAAGATGCATCACAATAAATAATGAAATCCTTACCTTCTACCAGCAAGGCAAGAATTAGTGTAGTAGTCAATTGGGTCTTGAGTTTCAAAAAACTCTCTTCACACTCATCTGACTATATAAATGGAATATTTTGCTTGGTCAAATTGGTCAATTGGGAAGCAATGGAAGCAAATCCCTTGACGAATCGACGATAGTAACTAGCCAAGCCAATAAGGCTCCTCACCTCTGAGACGTTAGTGGGCCTTGCCCAATTTTTCACTGCTCCAATCTTTTGAGGATCTACCATAACTCCATCCTTAGAAACCACATGCCCCAAAAAGGAAACTGAATTAATCCAGAACTCACACTTAGAGAATTTAGCATATAATTTCTTCTTCCTTAGCAACCCTCGAACAATTCTCAGATGCTCTTCATGTTCCTTTTTGCTCTTTGAGTAGATCAATATATCATCAATAAAGACAATAACAAAATGATCTAGGTATAGCTTAAATATTCCATTCATCAGGCTCATGACAGTAGCAGGAGCATTTGTAAGTCCAAAGGGCATTACCAAAAATTCATAATGCGCATACCTTGTTCGAAAAGCAATCTTTGGCACGTCCGCCACTTGTATTTTCAACTGGTGATAGCCAAACCTCAAATCAATTTTAGAGAAAAAACAAGCACCCTGCAACTGATCGAGTAAGTCATTAATACGTGGAAGGGGATACCTGTTCTTAATAGTTACCCTGTTCAACTAACTTCAACAACAATTCAATTCCAACTACAAAAATACTTATTTACAATCTCATTCAAAAAAACCCAATTTCAAACTAAAACCTTAAAATATTTATTCACTAATTCACACAAAATATACAAATTAACTATGTTAATAGCATTGTAACTTCATAAAAATACTATTCCAACATAAAAATACCCAATTCATAATCTAATTTCAAAAATTCAAATTTAAACTATAGCCATAAAAAGCAAAATAATAATTTTATTCACATATTCACAATCAAATATACAAAATAAGTATTTTAATATCATAATATCAACAAGATAAGTGAAACACTAACATACAAATTACAAAATTAAAAAATTATAAAGAACAAAAAAAATAACTAAAAACACTAAAATGGAGCAAAAAGTAGAAGAAAATTAGCACCTTAGGGTAATAGCGAAGGGGGGAGGGGGCCGACGGAGAAGTGGAGGCTTTTTTCGGCGGTGGCAGTTGACGATCGTAGTGGCGGCAACGAAGAAATAGGGAAGGGGAGGGTTTTTAGAGTGAGAAAATATATTTAGGAGAGGGAAAAAATGGGTTGTGGGTTTGTACTATTAAAGACGGAGCGATGGACGACGTCGCAAAGTCCGTCGCCCCTCATTTAAAATGTTTTACCATTTTGACCAAAAAAGCGACAGACTGGGTGACACAGCTCGTCGCTATTTAAAAATTTTAAAATTAATAATTTTAATAAATTAAGCAACGGGCGACATCTTCTAGTCCATCGCTATTTTTAAAATTAAAAAATATCTAAAAATGATTCTGACGGATGACATCACTTTTCTATCAAATAATTATATATTAATTAGAAATAATTGGCAAAAACTTCTGGCGAAAAAGTGATGGACTTATAGACACTTTTTGTTGCTTTTATTTATTAAATTTTTTTAAACAAAACAAAAAATAAAATAAATAATGGACTACATCCTTTAGTTTGTTGCTTTTTTGTCCGTCACTTTTTTACAAATTTTTAGCAGTGAAAATCCACTTCTCCAGACCAAAACTCACATTTACTGAACTTGGCAAACAATTGATTCTCCCTCAAATTCTGAAGAACCAACCTCAAGTGATCCATGTGTTCCTACTCACTCCGGGAGTAAAACAGAATATCATCGATGAAGACAACATCAAAACTATCAAGGAATTACTTGAACACCCGATTCATAAGATACATAAACATGGCGGAAGCATTAGTCAAATCGAAGGACTTTACCACAAACTCAAAGTGTCCATATCTAGTACGAAAAGTCATCTTGGGAATATCACACTCTCGTACCTTCAATTGATGGTAATTGGAGTGAAGGTCAACCTTCGAGAAATGAGTAGCTCCTTGAAGTTGATCAAACAAGTTGTCGGTCCTTGGAAACGGGTATTTGTTCTTCATGGTCACTTTATTTAATTGACGATAGTCAATACTCATCTGGAGCAACCCATCCTTCTTCCTTACAAATAACATAGGAGCACCCCAAGGCGATATACCATCCCTAATAAAACCCTTCTCCAAAAGATCCTTCAACTGGTCCTTCAACTCCTTAAATTTATCTAGTGTCATATGATATGGATGAATGAAAATAGGTTGAGTATTCGGAAGAAGATCTACACTAAAATCCACTTCCCTTTCAGGAGGAATATCAGACAAATCTTTGGGGAAAACTTCTGGAAACTCATTAACCACCAGAACCGACTCAAGAGTAGGTGACTCAGACTCCACATCTCTATCCCTCACAATATGATAGATGCACCCTTTAAAAATTATTTTCTGGGCTTTGAGATAGTAAATAAACCAACCTTTGAAAGTGGAGTCACTACCCTCCCATTCTAGAACAAACTCATTCGAAAACTGAAACTTAACCTTTTGGGTTCTACAATCAATAGAGTATATGAAACATTCAACCAATCCATCCCAAGAATAATATCAAAATCGAACATCTCAAATTCTACAAAATCACAAGGAAGGACTTTATGCAAGACAGAAATAGGACAACCCCGATAGACCTTTTGGGCAATAATAGACTAATCCAAAGAGTATAAACTGAGAAACGCTCCCTCAAAAATTTAGAACTCAAACCAAACTTAACAGCCAAAAGTGGAGTCACAAAAGATAAATTTGCATCCGGATCAAGCAAAGAATAAACATCAAAATTGAAGACTTTTAACATACCCGTCACCACATCTAGAGTCTCCTCTACTTCTTGTCGAGCATTCAAGGCATAAAACCAGTTGTTTCTGGGGACACCACCATGAGGAACTCTTGGTTGGGCTTGGTTACCTTGAGCTACTTGACCCTAACCCTTCTTAGCAGCTTTAGGACAGTCAACAACTTTGTGTCCCATCTCACCACAACCAAAGTAAGAACCTGAGGGCTTCCCACTGATTAGACCCCTATGATTAGACCAAGTGTATTTATTCCCACTGAAACCAATATCAATAAGTCCACAGGCCTCAGTAACAACTATAAACTCAAAGATTTTTGCAATATTATAAGGAAGACCCCCACACTTCTCTTTAGGAAAAGAGATCACATTAAAATCTCCCACCACACACTAGGGGGAATCCATCCTTGAAAAATCCAATAAACTGTCCCATAGAGGCCTTCTAAGACTATACTTGCATTTAGCATAAGCAAAGAAGACCATACAAGCCTCAGGCCACAGGATATGAGAAATGTTGCAAGTAATGACTTGTTCTCCATTCTGAATAAATCTACAGTCAACCTCCTTATTCCAGAACAACTAAATTTTGCCATTAGGGTTATGAACAACATTATGCATTTTCAGTTGAATCCTAAAGTCTTGAAGGTGAGAATTACCAGAGAAGGGCTCCAAAATGGCAAAAAATTCAATATGATGAATTACTTTGAGGTATTTGAGTCTGTCTAAAATTCCCTAGGTATTAATACCCCTATCATTCTAAACTAGACTATTTATTTAAGGGCCTTGGAACTCTAAAGTCTAGTCTTTGGTTTGCTCACAGGGAAGGGGGTAGAATGAGAAGGACTGCTATGTTTGGGAGGTATCACAAGATGAGGGAATTCCATAGGGGATAAACCTTGTTCTTGGGAGACCTGGTAGACTTCCTCCTCGATCCCACTATAAGTAGGACTAAAAGCCTTTATCAAATGCTCATTTACCCGATCATCCTCCTCCTCATTATCTCCTATGGACTACTGATCCTTATCAATCTCATCCTCAGAATGAATTACACCATACTCATTAAAACCCATAGTCTCAACAGGTATAGTGTTAAGGGTACATCTTGGAGTAGTGTTATTACCAGAATCAGATTAAAGCATAATTTTCCCAATGGGAGTAATTTCCTCCCCAGCTAGGTCATCAAACAGAATGAATAACTTACAGTTAGTACCATCTGCATGTTTATCAGGTAAGGGAGGGGTGGAATCATAAAGACTTTTCTACTTAGCCAGTTTTTTCTTAAGGGCATCTATTCTATTTTTGCTAGGTTTTTTCTTCTTAGAATTACGTTTGGTGTTACTAGTACTGGCATAGGATCCCAGATCTCTAGCCATTCCTCCCTATTGTCTCAAGTGAGAAGGGGTGTTCTGATAGGACTGATCCTGGACAGAGGGGTGCCCTGGAACCTGCTGTTGACAAACCCCAGTGGTAAACTCCATATCATTCAAGTTAGACCCATCCTCCTTATCACCCTCCTTACCTCTAGTAATACCAGCAATAACACCAGATAAACTAGCAGTAGGAGAAGAATCTGAAATAGTATACACGAGGGGAATAGGAGGTTGCTCCTGACAAGAAGCAACAGGAGCAACAGTCCCATGGGGAGATAAGTCAATATCTTGGCCTTGTCCAGTTGCATGAGGTGGAATTCCTGATGTTGGAGGGTCATTTAAACCTTTTTCTTTATGTTGTTGAGTCTCCTCAGTATTGCTTTTTTCCATGTTAGTGTTGATAGTAATAATATTGCCAGTTGGTTGTCATTTCCTCCTATACTCATTATGCATAGGTTGTTTAAGGTGTTTTTCATTCTTCTTTTTTTGAACCTTCCATTCATCCTCATGAACTAAAGGCTTCCCTTTATTGCCAACCTGATTACTTTTACCTGTATCATCAGAAGGAGAAGAGATGTCAGTAGTAAAGTTTAAAACAGTATCTGGGGGAGGGTTACCTGGCCAGCAACAGAGGAGGAAATGAGATCACTAGATTTTCTTTTCTGTTCTTCTTTTTTCCTCTTTATCTCTTTTCTTAACAGTGAAAGTTTGCACTAAATGCCTTTGATGCTCACAATATAAACAATAGTCAGGCAATCCTTCATACAGCACAACCTGCCACCTCCCAATAGTAAAATCTTGCTCATCAGTCTCCATCCAAATGTGGGATGGTCTATCCTTAGTGACATCAATCTGAATCCTCACCTTTGCTATACTTCCCCTAGTTTTTTGAATGGATACAATATCTAACCTTACCAATAGGGGCCAGTAGATCAGAAATGAACTCCTTTTTATAGCAATGCCATGACAATTTAGGTAGAGTAACCCAAATAGGAACCATATGAGTCTCTTTCTCAAGGGTGAAATCAGGATTCCATAGTTGAAGCCTCATCAATTTACCCTCAATAAACATCTTTTGCTTGGTCTAGATATTAGAATGATCCTCCTCATTATCAAGGTCAATATAGATATGCCTAGAATTAAAGCGTGTAATTTTGACCCCTCCAATCAATTGTGTCTGGATAATGAAGCTTTTTCTGATAAAATCAATTTAGGCATAGTATTTGAAAATTTACTAATCAGAGTAAATCTACAAGAAGCAGCCAACTTGGTTGTGAAATCTTCCTTGTTAAAAATAACTGTTGGCAGCCCTTGCGTTGTGGTAAAAATGGGAGGTGTTATCTTGATATGCACCTTATTCTTAGCCTGGTTTGCTCTGAGCCTAGAAGCATAAAAGTGTACAATGGTGAAAGGGGCAGGCTCAGGGATTTGGTTAGGTTTAATGAGGCTATTGGCAGGTTGGTTTTGATGTTTTGTGATGGAATTAGAATTAGGAGGAGGATTATTATTTGGGTTAGGAGGATTCTTATTCTGGAAATTGGATATCAAGTTAGATAGGTCAATGGGTTTAGGAGGGATGAATTTAGGTTTTTCCAAATGAGTTTTTTGAGGCACCTTGGGTCTAATCTTCATGTCTTTACCAGAGGGGTTTTCAGATAAAAGGCTAGGACTACCAGCTGTTTGGGCTAACCCAATAACCACATCACCCTTTTTCCTTTCATGATCAACCATAGGATGTCTACCCCTACCCCCACAAGTCCCAGTATCAGTCAATTGCAACCCAAGCAGAGGATTAGAAACCAACTTAGGACTAGGAGTAACATTGTCACCTAATTTATCAGTTTGCATAGAATTTGGCATGTTATCAATCGCAGATAAGGGTGAGTAAGGAGCCTTACCTGCCAGGGATGTTGAATCCCTGGTAATCCCTGCATCAATTGTCATATTCCCCCAGGGGAAAGACTAATACCATCGAAATTATAAGAATTGAATTTGAAGGATTCACTAGATGTGCTCGGATTGCCACCCCCATCCTCATACACTTGTAGACTAGCTTCAAGGTGTTTAGGATTTTCAGGAGGGCTAATTCCACCACCCTCTAATAGCTTGCTTGATAAAAGGTCCAAAATTCCTACTCCTGAACTGTTGAGGCCCGTTGAAACCCTAGAATCCAAATTCATCAAAATTGGCACATTAACTTTCGGGGCTTCTTGGCCTGGGAGATTAGGCACCTCATAAGGATCATTTTGGTATACATGGTGTTTGTCGAATCTCCCCGGAGCTCTAGCACCATTACCAGAAAAAGATCTCCCAATCGGATTAATGGTAGGCTGAGATTGGTGAACATCCTTAGTCATAGAAACCCAAGGACAACCCCCCACAAAACCTTATTTTTGACGAGAATCGCTAATTTTGTCACAATCAGGGATAGGGTTTATTTCAAAAATCGCTTCCTTCAATCGAGAAATTAAGACATTGGAATCTGCTAAAACGTTTTAGGAACGTTGTTCATCCACCAGGTAGTCTCCCCCACACGAGAGAATAACACAAAGTTTGCCGAAATCTTCTATTGCCATAATTTCTCTTGCCCATTGAGGTTTCTCTTCGCGGATCATTACAGGAGCCTATCTATTATTTTGTGAATGCACGAAATCTTAAGGTGAATTAGTGAAAGTGGATGACTGATGGTGATGCACCATAGGTTGGTGCTCATTGTGACCTACTTCTGATGGCCAGACGCCCACCGGTGGCGTCTGACGCGCCATCCCAGTGTTCCCAGCTAATACTGACCATTGGGAGAGAACCATTAGTTTGAGAAATTAGAGAGAGAAAATAATTGAAAAAATGGAAAAATGATCATGAGTGAGTCTATTGTTGCTCAAAAAGTGTATCGGGGTTGTCCTATTTCTGTCTTGCATAAAGACCTCCTGTGTGACCTTGTAGAGCTTGAGATGTTTGATTTTGATATCATTCTTGAGATGGATTATTTGCATACTTCATATGCCTCTATTGACTGTAGAACTCGGGTTGTCAAGATCCAGTTTTTGGGTGAGCTAATTTGAAATGGAAGTGTAGCGATTCTACTTTTAAGGGTAGGTTTATTTTCTACCTCAAGGCTAGAAGGATAATTTCTAAGAGTTGTATCTATCATATTGTTAGAGTTCGGGATGTTGAATTTGATCCTTCTACTCTTGAGTCGATTCCCGTGGTTAATGATTTTCTGGATGTCTTTCTTGATGATTTCCCTGTTGTTCCTTCCAAAAAAGAAGTGGACTTTGGCATAAATCTCCTTCTAGATACCCAACCAATATCTTTCCTCCTTACTATATGGCCCCGACCGAGTTGAAAGAGTTAAAGGATCAGTTGAAGGACCTTTTGGAGAAGGCCTTTATTAGGTTGAGTATTTCGCCTTGGAGTGCTCTGGTGTTGTTTGTAAGGAAAAATGACGGATCGCTCAGGATGTGTATTGACTATCGATAATTGAATAAGTTTACCATTAAGAACAAATATTTTTTACCCAGAATCAATGATTTATTTGACCAGTAGCAAGATGCCACTCATTTCTCAAAGATTGGCCTCTGTTTTAGCTAGCATCAGTTGAAGGTAAGGGAGTGTGACATCCCCAAGATGGCGTTTCAAACTAGGTATGGGCATTATGAGTTTGTGGTGATGTTATTTGTTTTGACTAATGCTCTAGATGTGTTTATGGATCTGATGAATAGAGTGTGCAAGCCATTCTTTTACAGCTTTTTGGTTGTCTTCATTGATGATATACTGATCTATTCTCGAAATGAGCAAGACCATATGCATCACTTGAAGTTAGTTCTTTAGAATTTGAGGAATAAGAAATTATTTGCCAAATTCAGCAAGTGTGAGTTTTTGTTGGGTGAAGTGGCCTTTCTTGGTCACATTGTGTTGGGTGATGGTATTAAGGTTGATCCAAAGAAGACTGAGGTCTTGAATAATTAGCTTAGACCGTTGACTCCTTCTAATATTTAAAGCTTTCTTAGGCTAGCTAGCTATTACCGAAGGTTTGTTTAGGACTTCTCATCCATTGCATCTTCTTTGACTAAGTTGACTCAGAAGAAGGCCAAGTTTGTATTGTCTGACAAGTGTGAGGAGAGTTTTTAGACTTTGAAAGATTGCTTATATCATCACTTTTTCTGACTCTACTGGATGGCTTAGATAGGATTGTGGTGTATTGGTAATACTTCTCAGATTGGGTTGCGCTGTGTGCTCATGCAACATGCTAAGGTGATAGCTTATGCCTCAAGATAATTGAAGGTAGATGAACAAAACTACCTGACTCATGATCTTGAATTGGTGGTTGTGGTGTTTGCTTTGAAGATTTAGAGACATTACCTTTATGGGGTTCATGTTGATGTGTTCACTGATCATAAAGGCCTACAACACGTATTCACCCAAAGGGATCTCAATTTGAGGCAAAGAAGATGGTTGGAACTCCTCAAGGATTACGACATGTGCGTTCAATATCATCTCGGCATGGCAAATATTGTAGTTGATGCCCTTAGTAGGTTGTCTATGGGGAGTGTGACTCATGTTGATGAAGGGAAGAAAGAGTTGGTAAAAGACGTTCACCATTTGGCTAGATCGGGTGATAGATTGGCTGACTCTAAGGATGGTCGTATTCATGTTCAACATGGGGCCAAAAATTCTATGGTGGTAAATGTCAAGGAAAAGCAATATTTAGACCCATCTTTGGTTAAATTGAAGAAGTTGGTTGCCGAAAAGAAGATTGTGGTTTTCTCCTAAGGGGGAGATGGTGTTCTTAAATATCTTGATTGGTTGTTTGTTCTTGATGTTGATGTGCTTACAATGGTGATCATGAGTGAGGCTTACAATTCTTATTATTTTATACATCCGAGATCCACCAGGATGTATTAGGACTTGAGGGAGGTATATTAGAGGAATGGTATGAAAAGAGACATAGCCAAGTTTGTGTCTGAGTGCCCTAGTTGTTAACAAGTGAAGGTGGAACATCAAAGGCCCAGTGGTTTGACTCGAGATATTGAGATTCCCATTTAAAAGTGGGAATATGTAAATATGGATTTTATGGTTGTCTTACTAGGTACACACAAACAATTTGATTCTATATGGGTTATTGTTGATCGGATGACCAATTGGCTCATTTTATACCTGTCAAGACTATTTACAATGTCAAAGATTATTCTAACTTATATATCCAAGAATTGGTGAGGTTGCATGGTGTGCCTATGTTTATCATATCAGATCATGTACTTTTCATTTTTGGAGGTCATTTCAAAGAGACCTTGGTACTTAGGTGAAGTTGAGTACTGCTTTTCATCCTCTAACTAATGGACAAGCCGATAGGAAAATTCAAACTTTGGAGGACATGTTGAGGGATCGTGTGTTGGAATTCAAAGGAAATTGGGATGATCAGCTATCACTCATCGATGTTTCTTATAACAATAGTTTCCATGCTAGTGTCGGGATAACACCATTTGAGGCCTTGTATGGAAGAAGATGTAGATCCCCGGTCGGATGGCTTGAGTTAGGAGAGATGGTCTTGATTTACCTGGATTTGGTAATTGAGTCTATGGAAAAGGTGAAGTTAATTCGAGAAAGGTTAAAGGTGGCTCAAAGTAAGGAAAAGTCATATTCAGATGTTAGAAAGAGAGACCTTGAGTTCCTTGTGGGTGATTGGGTATTTGTGGAAGTCTCACCTTTGAAGGGTGTGATGCGTTTTGGCAAGAAGGGCAAGCTTAGCCCCCGATATGTTTGGCCCTTATGAGGTCGTTAAGCAGGTTGGTTGTGTGGCTTATAATTGGACTTGCATCCGGATATGGTTTCTATTCACCCGGTCTTCCATGTGCCTATGTTGAGGAAATTGATTGGTGATCCTAGTGCAATTGTTTTTTTGGAAGGTGTTGGTATCGAGGAAAATTTGACTTATGAAGAGGCGCCAATTGAGATCTTGGATAAGCAAGTGAAAAGGCTTTACAATAAGGATGTAGCTTCTGTAAAGGTATTTTGGAGGAGTCAACATGTGGAGAGTGTTGCGTAGGAAGCGGAGTTATACATGAGGAAGTGATATCCTCACCTTTTCCAATCTACTCAAGCCTAAGGTACTAGGTTCTTCCTATTCGTAATGGTCCTAATTCTTTCAATTCTTGGGTCTCATGACATGACATGACATGCATACATGTACATGAAAGTGATATATTTTTTTAACTTTGAATGGTTTGAAAATGAATTTACATGAGTTTTAATGAGTTGTAATTTCCAAGAAATGGTCAATGCATTATGTTTACTTGTTAAGATGTTTCTTGTTTAAATCTAGCCTTTTAAGCCCTATTCTAGCCCATTCGAGGACAAATGTTCCCAAAGGGGAGATGATGTAATGACCAAGACTTTTGAGAAACTTATATATTCTTAACTCGCTAGTTTCCAGCTCTTCTTAAGTGGTTTATGAATGTTTTGGGTCTCACTTGTCAAATCTTGATCAAAGGAACTCATTCGGGTAAGTTTTGAATGAGGGTTGGTGGAAGAATTGAATTTAAATAGCCATATCTCTTAGCACTACATGATTTGAGTGGTACATCATCTATCAAATTAAAGCTCTTTCAGTTAGCTTTCCAACGCAACTGGTTCCACTCAATTCGGAGTTCAGATCATGAACTTATGCCCATTTTTGTAAATGTAGCTTGTGCAGAGAATTATCTAGAATTTGGCAAAGGCATGGCACTACGGGACCCAATACGGGTTGTGAGGCCTTGTACGGTCCATGTGGGGGTCTCGAGGTCCTAAATACAAGGCGTATTTAAGTGTTTTGTAAGGTCTTGACCCAAGGATTTTTTCTAAGTATAAGGTTAGCATTCTAGAACTAGCGTCAACAAGACGGAAGCCCTCACGGGCCGTTTGAGCCTTGATGGTTCGTGTGGCTTTACGGTGCCAAAACTTGGCTGGAAATTGGCCAAGTGAGTTACCACGGACTAGTTCACGGTCTGAGTGATTCCTCACAGTCCATGTAGCCTCCCAGATGGGTGTAGGAGTGAGTTTCCTATGTATGGAATTACTGTCTCAACACTTTGTCAATGGAAATTTTTCTAAGGATGGCTTCACAGACGGGTATACGGTCCGTATGGCCACTTCATGGACCCCTAGCAATAATTTTTATTCTGTTTTATTAATGGTTTATTTGTAATTAGGCTATTCCTAAGTGTTGTTTATAACCTTCTAACATATCCTAAACCTCTCAAAAGACCTATACTCTCTTCTCCTATTCAAATTCATTCAAACACTTAGAAATTGTTCATCACTCTCTTAAGAACTCTTTCAACACTCTTGTGAACACTTGACTTGGGAATCAAGGGAAGACCTTCCTTCTTCACCAAATTTTCTTGTTTCTTTTTGGCTAGCAAAGGTATATGGGAATCGATTCATGTCTCCTTTCAACCATGAAGACCCAAAATCTCTTTTACTCATTAATTTATGAAATATATGCTTACTTTAATTATGGGTCTTTTCGATTATTGTTTATTTGATTAAATTGAGTTGTGGACTATGTTAAATTGATGTTTTTAAAATGAATTAATCCCCAAAATATTGAATTACATGAACAATATGAAGATTTGAATATGCATTGTCCCGTGAAAGCTTGATTTAAGCATGGGTAATCTAAATTGTGATTTGAATGTGAATTTACTTATGAATTTTACTTGAATTTCATATTATATTGTTGATTTAAGTTTGAATCTCTATTTCCCATGCATACCTCGCATCACTTATGACATATGCATACTTGAAACTTGATTTTGATGAAACTCTTGATATGGGCTAAGTCCCACCTTGACTTGACTTGACTTAATCTTGAACGACATGGGATATGACTAGAATTTGATCACATCTTTTATTGACTTGGCTTATTGAGCAACCTTGGGTGTTTACACCATCTATTACTTGTCTTGAATGAGCTACTCTTGTGCATTGGTCCTTGAACTTAAGACTTGAACTCTTGTTTGGATTTTTAGCCTAAATATGAAAGGACTTGAACTATGATTTGGCTTTTGAGCTCAACTATGAATTGTATTGATTTGAAAGACAAACATCCATTTGAAAGCTTGTATACATATATGTATTCCCATGGGTTGTGACTTAGCACTAAGTTGATTGGATATCAGGGTGATCTATCTCCAAGGGTTCCTACTCTTTTCCCATAACTATGTGCCAACATAGGATTCTCCCTTCTTGGGATTGACTTGTATTCTCCTTTTTGGGATTGACTTGGGATCTACCTGGCAAGTAGTTCGCCCTTCTTAGCGTAGGGTAAACACCGAGATTCCAGGTAGTAGCTCGCTTGGTCTACCTTGTGCCAGTTGAGGTCACATACCTGCTATGACTATGATACTTTCGCATTCATGTATCATGGATTTCACGGCATATCGATATTATGTTCTTTCTTGTATATTTCCTTATATATATGTGCCCTTGTAATATTGCATTGAAAGGTAAACTTCACTATGTACATATGCGTTGCATACCCACATACTTAATGCATTATATGTACTAACGCATACTCTTTTGCCTATATGACCTAAACATGTAGGGACCGAAGATGATATTTATCCACCTTTGGACGCTTAGCTTGGTGATCTTGGATTGTTGCTAGTGGTGAGCCATTTATTCCAAGGACAAGACCCACCATCCTCTACCTTATGTTATGTTATTTTTTTCTATCTTATGACTTGAGAGTGAGCTCGAGACATGTTGTGACCCTTGCCTTATCTTATTTAGAGGCATTGTTGGACATATCGATTCTATTGTATGCTCATATTATATTCTGGTTTGAGATTCTATGGCTATATATTATGCTTTGACTATGATTATGTTATGTTTGTGATGATCATGAAATTCCTAAGCACCATTTTATATTTATGCACTTCGGAATCAATGATGTGCGAATGTATACTTCGAGGCTAGTTTGGGTACCCTCGGGTTCCCATTCACCATTTCACTCCTAGGCCCTATGCTTGGGTCGTGACATATATATATACAGGCTTTTAAAAAGAGGATAAGACTTTCAAATCTTCGTCATGCAAGTTAGGCTTAAAAGCTTAAACGTACTTCAATTCATGCATACTTGGGCTAAAGAGCCATACCATACTTCAATTCAGATACATTTATAGGATTAGATCATTTAAGCTGTACATAGTGGTCATAATACCCATAATTCTTTGAAAAGCCATATCATAGACATCATGTGATTACAATCTTGTCATACCCATACTTTTCTTGAAAATATAGTCATAATCAAAATTGGGTCTTATCCCACACCATAAACTCCATAAAATCAATGGTTATGTATGCATATTCCATGAATGATGAGAGAGTAGCATGGAAAATTGACATTCATATTTAAAATAACATAATAAGATGAATTCATATTTAAATCACAATTAAAAATATAATTAAAATTACCCATGGATAGATTTATAGATTCAAGAGGACATGCATGTTAAACCTTTATAAAATCAATGTAATTCAATATAATAGGGCTTAAATCATATTAAAATCAACAATTAAGAATACCCCATATATCAATTCAATTAATCAACACTAATTTAAAAGACTCATATTCAAAGTAAGCTTAAAGTTCATAAATTAAGTAGTAAAAGCTTTTGGGGTCTTCATGGTTGGAAGAGGACCATGAATGAATTTGCACATACCTTGAGAAATCTGGAACAATTTAGAATGAAATTGACTTGAATTAAAGCCTCCATCAACGCTTAGCTTGAATTCCTAATCACAAGACTTGAATAGAGTGTTTA
Organism: Solanum aculeatissimum; assembly: GCA_038996855.1. Taxonomy (NCBI): domain Eukaryota; kingdom Viridiplantae; phylum Streptophyta; class Magnoliopsida; order Solanales; family Solanaceae; genus Solanum; species Solanum aculeatissimum. The sequence continues at coordinate 4,329 of JBCEWC010008446.1, read as the reverse complement.
GGAATTGAATTCTAGAGATTGAATGTAATATAAGAGTGAATGAGTGTAAAAAGTGAGTATCATTTGATTTGAAGGCTTAGGATAGGTATTAAGGCCCTAAAAGACCTTTAAAATAAATGAAAATTACAAAAAGATAATGAAGAGAGCTTTAAAACGTTGTCAGGGGTCCCGTACGAGGTTACCACAGACCGTACCAAGGGACCACGGGCCATATAGGTGCCAGTGAGAAAATCCTCAGAAAGGATTTTCCAGGCTAAGGGTGGTTCTATCGAAGGTTTCACGGTCTGTACCAAAGCTCCACTGTCCGTACAAGGATTTTGTACAAAGATCCAAGTTCCGATATGGTGATTTGATACTTTGAAAAATTCTTTACCAACACCCTCACAGGGCCTCACATGAGTCGTTTGGTGGTTATATGGATTGTACAAGGCCCACACAGTGGCTTTCAAGCCTAGGACACCTACCACGAACCACTTCCACGGCCACTGGTGAACACCGAAGGCTTAGTGGAGGGCCACTTGGTCTTGAACTCCACCATAAGACAAAAACACCACACACAAAGCCAAAGTCCATGCCTAGGCAACCTTCACAGCTTGGTGGACCCCCCCCCCCCCCCACGGCTCGTAGAGATGACCATGGGGTGTCACCTTGGTCAAATCTTTTGGAACTCAATTTTTAAGCATTGTCAAGTCCTCCTGGGGTTTGGGTCTTTAAAGTTAAAATAGGAGCCGAAGTAAGGAGATCTTTCAACATTTGAAAACTTTTGTCACATTCATCAGACCACTTAAATTTCACCGTCTTTTGAGTCAACTTAGTCAAAGGAGAGGTAATGGAAGAAAATTCCCCAGAAAATCATTTATAATATCTTGCCGAACCTAAGAAGCTCCTAATGTCTGAGGGAGACAATGGTCTAGGACAATTCCTGACCACCTCTATCTTCTTTGGATCAACTCTAATACCATATCCCGAAATAATATGGCAAAGAAAATCCACCTCCCTTAGCCAAAACTCACATTTTCTAAACTTGGTAAAAGGTTGTCTATCCCTCTATGTTTGCAACACAATCTGTAAATGGTTCTCATGCTCCTTTGCATCCCATGAATAAACCAATATATCATCTATGAACACAACCACGAATATATCTAAATACGATTTAAAGATCCTATTAATCAAATCCATGAAAGCAGTGGGAGCATTTGTTAGTCCAAATGACATAACTAAGAATTCAAAATGACCATACCGAGTTCTAAATGTTGTCTTTGGAATGTCATCCTCCTTCACCCTCAATTGGTGATGTCTATACCGTAGATCAATTTCAAAAAAATAACTTGCACCTTGTAGTTAGTTAAATAGGTCGTCGATCCTCGGAAGGGGATACTTGTTTTAGATAATTATTTTTTTCTATTTTCAATAATCTACACACATTTAAAGTGAACCATCCTTCTTCTATACAATCAATATGGCAGCACCTCATAGAGATACACTAGGCATTATGAACCCTTTATCAAGTAAGTCTTTTAGTTGATCCTTGAATTCGTTAAACTCCACCGGGGTCATTCGATATGGAGGTATATAAATAGGTTGAGTGTTGGATAAAATATCAATGCCAAAGTTAATTCCCCTTTGGGAGGAATACCGGGCAAGTCATCGAGAGAGATATCGGGGAACTTGTTAGCATTGGAATTCGGGCAAAGTGGACTTTAGCAAAATAATGTTATGATGACAACAGAAAATACAATAGTGAGTTAATAATGAAGAAGTAAAGCAAATAAAGAAGATGCAAATTTAATGTAGTTTGGTCAATGTGACCTACGCCCATAAGCGGAGAAGAGAATTTTACTATATCAACAAGAGTACAAAAGAGAGTATAAAATTAGAGATAAAATTCTAATTAATCCCAAAGACCCCAAGAGAATAACCTCACAAGATCACTCCAAAGAAAAAGGGTTCACACAAGTGTTATCCAATACTAACTCTCTTACAAAATACACTAAAAGGAAAGATCAAGTTTCAAGGTGTCTTTCAACTAATGACTAACTTCTCTATTTATAGGGAAAAAATTAGCTTGTTGATATCATGGATGATGATGCCTTTGGATGGTAGAAAAATTCAACATTTTAAATATAAATATATCAAGTAGTGTGACTACCAAATCTTTGACATTTATTGTTTTCCAAATCTTTGACATTATATGTCTACTAAATCTTTGACCAAACAAACAAGTCTTAAGCCAAAAATGAAGGCCACATTACAAATCTCCACCTTGGACTGAGTTTAGCGAATATAGTAAGTTTGCTCCATCCTCTCCGTAGAAGACCGTATGAACTTAATTAATCTTCATAAATGTCAACAAAGTTCAAGTAGAGCTTGAACTTATTAACTAGAATAGACTTCGTGAATATGTCAGCAGGATTGTCTCTAGTACTAATTGTTTGAACAACGACCTTTCTTTCAGCAATGGTTTTCCACCTGAAATGATGTTTGATATCAATATGATTTTTCCTCTCATAATACATTTGATCTTTATTCAAGTAAATGACACTTTTACTATCACAGAAAATAATAATACCACCTTGGTGTAAGCTGAGTTCAGCAAATAGACCCTTAAACCATAAGGCTTCTTTGGTCACGTTGGTCACTTCCATAAATTCTACATCGATAGTAAATTTACTATATGTTGTAATGTAGCTTTCTAGCTGATAGCACATCCACGAATGCATAAAGCATAGCCTTTTAGTTATCTTCTTTTGTCAAGATCACTTGCATAATCAGAGTCTACAAAACCAACCAAAGTGTTAGTATTTTTCCTAAACTCCAGACATGCATTTGAAGTACCTTGCAAGTATCTGAGGATTCATTTCACAACTTGCCAATGTGCTTTACCCGGATAAGCCATATACTGACTTACTACATTTACTGCTTGTGAAATATCAAGATGTGTACACACCATTGCATACATAATATTGCAAACTGCACTAGAATATAATACCTGTGTCATATACCTCTTTTCTTCCATTGTCTGCGGTGATTGAGTAGTTGATAACTTAAAATGAGCAACAAGAGGAGTACTTATGTAATGATCCAAAAAATTTTGAACTTCATAATGGTTGGTCAAGGTTAGTGTTAAACTGGTCGTGGTTTAATTTTTGTAGCCATGGGTTGTATTTAAGTGGCCGAATTTGAAACAAATCTTTTGGTGAGGTTGGGAGGCCGATTAGGCAGTGTACTTTGAAAATTAATAACTTTTGGTACGAGTTGAACTGTGTGGACTGCTATATATCAAATTGATTCTCTTTGAGTTATCTTCGTAACTCAATTAATTTCACTCAATTCGGAATTCGTATCTGAAGGTTATGGCAAAAACAGTGAGGCTTCCCATAATTGGAAGGACGCTGGAAACAAGGTTTTGGAATTGGGCTAAGGATCGGACCACAGATCGTTTAGTGGTCCACAGTCTATGTGGGTGCTCGTGGATTGATCCAGTGAGTTTCTAGGGGTTGGGGTCCAAGCCATTGACTAAGTAGGGTCCCATGGATCACCTCATAGTCCGTGTGACACTTCACGGCCTGTGAGGGGTCCCGTGAAGTGGGGAAGAAAGTTGGCCAAGGTTCAAGGATGGACTCCCGACCAAGTGATGCTCCAAGGACCAGTACACAGTGCAGCTACACGGTCCGTGAGACCCCCCATGAAGTGATCTAGAAAGTCCCCCGAGAGTTCAAGTCGAAGACGAGATCAAGTGAAGTCTCACGTGAAGGTACACGACCCGTAATTAGGTATACGACCACTGCAGACTTCTGTGTGGAACTTTTTCAATGAATTATTCCATTTGATTAATGGTTAATTCATAATTTAATTAGATCCTATGCCCTTTTTAGGCTTTCTAAGATCTCCTAAACCACCTAAATCAAACCCTAATCCTCATTCAACAATTCTAACACTCTTCAATTCATTTTAAAATTCTCTTAACTCTCTTGACCTCCATTGATGAAAGCTTGAAGAAATTTGGGGAAAATCATCCTTGTTGTGAAATTCTTCAATTCTCTTGACCAATTTCAAGGTATGTAGGTTTGATTCATGGATTCCCTTTCATCCATGAAGGCCCAAGAACCCTCCTCTTTAAATTATGATATCAAGTTTTCTTTAAGGTTGAGTTCTTTAAATTTTGAAGTATTTAATTGAATGGGATTGTGTGGGGTAGAAATTAGGTGATTAAAAGTTGATTTAAGTTTGAATTATGTGACTACTCAAAGGTTTTGATGATGATCAAGTTATGCATGTCCCCTTTACTCTTGAACTATGCATGGGTAGCATTTTAATGATGTTTTGAAG
>JBCEWC010008445.1:0-19962 GCA_038996855.1 Solanum aculeatissimum | reverse complement strand
GAAAATATCGCAGAATCAGTACAAAAGACTAAATGGCTTTGTATGAAGACTTTCTTTTTTTGGTGTAAAGAGGAGGGCATAGAGGATGCTGGACAGATCTTAGATTTTTTTTCTTACTTGTAAGCTTAGTAGCAACAATTCTTAAGTCTCTGTTTGTTGGGCTACTGATGTAAATTATTTTGTTGGTTGCCAGCATTCCCTCATTGCTGAAGAATACAACTTTACCTCTATCAAAAAAACACTCTTTAACTGTTGCTTCAACCACATGATACACACATTGCCATTCCATAATTACATGATCAACTTTGCATCACTCTATCAACTGTTGTGTTAGGCACTCTGGATGAACACTGGAGCCCTCAAGTTAGTGCAGTACAGTGCATTCCTCTGTAGTTATACAACAACACACTTGACGTGTACTTGAGTCCTCAAATTAGGTGCAGCAGAGTGTACTTTACCATAGTTGTACAACATTTTGGTGCAAGACCAAGGCATCAAGGCATGCGTTTCAGCGCCCATGATTTCTGTCTTAATGAAGCGACAATAGTAACCAAGAGACAAAACATTTGTTGATAAGATATTACGGATGAATATGCTATTTGTGTATATCTATGAACATAGATATTAGTGTAATAAAACTACTCATTGAATTTGAATTAAAAACCTGAACTGTGTTTTTTGCATCTGAATAACACAGTTGAACTTGATTGACATTGTTTTTAGTTTCTTATTTATTTATATATATATATATATATATTCAATTTTGAAAAAAAAACATATTTAGTTTTTAGATTTCTTGGTTCATTAGATTGTTGCTTGTATTTATAATTAATTTTCCTTGCATGTATAGACCTTTTTTCTTTTATCTGCACATTTTCTTCACTGAAATGCCTGGTTTGATGGTGTTGACGGCACTGTTTTCAGCATAAACTTTTTTTTTGCTTTCCTCACAAATTGCCTTACTGCTTTTAGTTTCATCCTTATTATTTGGAGGATGAACTTGTTTTTAACCACATTTGCTAGTATTTGCCACAAGTAGCTTTGATTTCCACTTCTCTTTGATTTTCCTTCTGCTGCTTCTTTGATTTCTAGTGTTGCTCTTGATACTGAAATCAATATTTTCTTGTTCCAGTCTGCTTGCTGGGCCATGGCAAAATCATGGCTTGATTTTCAGGTTGACATGGAATTGGCTCGCCTGCAACCCGGTGGAAGGGACCACTTCAAGAATTTTGAAGAAGCAATTAGTCCAGATTTTGCAGATGGTGCTTCTCAACCAGCTGTTGGATCAGATAGTTGGCCACTTCAAGTTATGAATCAGCAACCTAGGCACCTTTCTGCTCTTCTTCAGAAACTCCATTCAAGGTAACTATTCAGTCCAGATTTTTCTCCATATTTTTCTTAACTCCCTATCTGAAATCCGGAAGAAATCTTTGTAATCTAGTGATACGGTGCATGAAATTGTTGCACGATCATGCAAGGAGCAGCAGAGACAAATTGAGGTACAGATTTGTTTCATATCATATATTAACCGTTTTACTTTTTCCTTAGAAGAGTAGTCTGTTTTAGCCTCTATTTAGTCTTTTCAGTCTATTGGAAAAATTAGTATCCCCTCTTTTTGATGACAAGATGCATCTTACCAGCTAATGTGCTTAAGCGAGTCTATGCACACGGTCATTTGCATCAAACAACTTAATTCCAGAAGCATAGTTTATGTTAAATGCAAGTCTTCGCTATGTACACTTGATGAGAAAGGCAGTGAAGAACGTTAAAAAGATCTATCTGTAGTGTCCTACAAATTGTAAGTACTATGTGGTGTTGAGCTGTTATATAGTCTGCTGAGTTGAATGTCAAAGAAACACTTCCTGTGAAAGTTGGTCTGTCTTGTCTTATGATTTAAGTAATTTCTGATGATCTTTAGGAGGAGAAATAGGGTACCGTTGCATGCTACTTTCTACAACCATGGATGTCATGTTTCTTTGATGTTATTTCTGTCACAAATTTACGTGTATGCATTTTATGTATTGTTGTGGCAGCTCAACCATCTCTGTACACCATAAAATCTGATATTTAAGGACTCCCTCACTTGGTCTTGTGTCACTCTAAGACAAGCCCAGTTCCTTCCATTTTCTTTGCCTCATCAGTCCTGTTTATATAGTGGCTTGGGCAGGTAATAACTTTGGTTACAGTGTATCCTGTCCTTTTCCTTGGTACCATTGTAAGTTATTACATCTTCCCCACGAGGAAGGGATTAGTGTATATTAACAATATGAGCTAAGTACGGTTCCATTTCCTAATTATTCTAGTTACACTGATCTGTTCTGCAGCTTTAACCAAAACTTTTGAACAGATGAACCTTATGTTAGGAGATATACCAAGTTTGCTGGACATCATATGGTCTTGGATATCACCTTCTGAAGATGATGAAACCTTCTCCAGGTAAGCAAACCTTTCACATTTCATTGTACATGAGTTGAGTTTCGCTGTTGCTTATACACACCAAGATTCGGTTATTCTGCAGTTGTTTTCAAATTTTTATTGTCTTTGTAAAGCTTGTTGAGAGTATTTTTGAGAATCTTGACAATATTTTAACACTATTGAATTGTGTGACCACCTCATCAAAAAGTTGAAGGTGCTAGAAACAAAACATGTTTTTTGTTTAATTACTTCCTAACACACCTCGTCACGTTTCAGTCTAATTCTTTTTCTTGTCCAGCATGTGAAGTTACTTATTCCGGCACTGTAATGAATTTTGTGTGACCACCTCATAAAATTTTTAGCAGACACTTCACGTACTGAGCCTCCCCTCTATATTTAGCATGTTATATTTCCTGATGTCAATTGTCCAAGGGGTTAGGATTCCAGAAGTACTCTTGTTGTTTTTCGCTCCTGGATCTTACAAGATAATCTGTCTTTGATAGTTAGAATTACATGGATGATTTATCTATACACGTCTTTGGTAATAGATCATCACAATATGCATGAATACTTGTATTCTTGGAAATAATGTTTATGTTGGATGTGATATATGCTGAATGTGCGTTTTATTTTTTGCTTAGACCTCATGGTGACCCACAAATGATGCGCCTTGGTGCACACTTGGTGCTTGTGCTCCGATACTTACTCGAAGATCAAATGAAGGATGATTTTAAAGAGAAATTACTGATGGTTGGTGACCTCATTCTTCACATGTAAGTACTATGTAGCATATTTTTTTTTTGGGTGGTATTGATGAATGTAGAAGGTATATGGGGAATCAATAATCATGTTCTTTTCATCTTATCTTATGTGTTTCTTTAAAATGACTGTTTGGAGAACATGTCCATAATTCACTGCTTATAGCATCTTATGTAATTTTGGTGGAAAATCAGTTGAAGTTTGTGCTGTAGCTATTTTGTTTGATTCGAGGTATGCGAATTTTGAGTTCAAGAGAAAACTAAAAGCTTGAAAATGTATGGTAATGCCTATCAACCATTTTGTATAAAAGCTATATACTGCTTTGTTTACGATGTTTGTTATTCAATTGATTCTGAGATGTCTTTTTGAATTATGTTGTGGCCTAGTTTTCCTTACTTTCATTAGTACTAATTGTAAAATTTTATTCGACCAATTTGTATGTGATGAGTCCAGAAGCATTCTTACACTTCCAATCAAGTTAGACTTCATAGACCATACACAACAAGGTTGCTTCAATTATACTTCATCTTTGTTCCCCTAGTGCCTTGATGAATGTATTTTTCAACTGGTTCCAATGGATCACAGAACAAACAGAATCAGAGGTTCGTCTGGATTGTGGATTTTTAAGAACAATGAGAATCAACTTTAATATGATAAGGCAAAATAGAGCCAACTTCAATGTGCTTAATCATCATTCTTAATCTTTTTGACATAATATCAAAAAGTTATACCTAGTGAGTTGGGAAAGTGGGTGGCCCATGGCTAGAAGTGAGTCTTCAGAGTGTTTGACAAAGTTTTGCTAGGAAGGTAGTTGTGTAGATCTGGAGTGGAGGTGCACACTTTATAGATGGAAGTGGTTGCAGAAAAGTATAACACAATGGAAGAGGGCGGAGGACTAGAAGTTTTTTCACAGTGTTGTTTGGTTGTGGCTTGTGAAGGAGTATCATGAAGGGCTGGGAAGACTTTAGTGGCCAGATCACTTTTGTGGTTGGGGTTGGCAATGAAATAAGCTTTTGAACCACGAGTGTGGTAAGAATACGTATAGGGCCTTCCTTGATTAGGTAGTGAGATTATCAAACCAGGGCGAGCTGACAATCTAACATATATTGATCAAGTGAGGAATCATTTCATTAATAAAAGGTAAATGCTCATCAAGCAGTATACCCAAAAAAGAGAACCTACAAAAGAAATGGTTCTCTACAATGGACACCCATGAATCTATAGTATAGGAATCTCATGGGTGCACCAAAAATAACTAGGGATAAAATGCTATTCTTCAAATGTACAAACTCATGTTTAATTCCATTTTAAGGTCTTCTATTTTTTTCTCTCCTCACTACCCACATAAGGGCTAATGGAGCAATGTTCCATGCCTTGTGCCTTCTCTTATGTCTTCTACAAGTCCAACTAAAAAAGCATCTCTTATCGTCCTTGGCATAGTACAGAGACCATAGTATTCTAAACAATGTCAAAATGACCCCCATAGCCTTGAAGCAACCTGACAGTGTAGTTGAAGGTGATCCACATCCTCTCCCGAGTTTTTTCACATAAATCACCAACTAACATAGGTGATCCTCCTTTTCCTCAGATTCTCGGCTGTCATAATCGCTCCTCTAGTCACCAGCCATACTAAAAAACATACCTTTCTGGGTGCCCGGGGAATCCAAATTGCATCATGCAGGTAAACCATCTAATCTCTTGTGAGCATCTTGGTAATGAGATTTTATTGAGAACTACCATTCACCAACTCCCAACATATGTGGAAGGTATAGGGTGGGGTGGGGTGGGGGGGAACTTTTACTTTAAGACCGTAGGATTAGAAGGAATATACAAAAGTGGGAGGTAGGAAGTTCCAGAATTTGGTGGATCAAAGAAAAACACATAAAAGAATCGAGGTTAGCATCCTGTAGATATTCTAGGACAATCTAGGTATCTTGTAAATGATATATTCCTTGTAATTGTGTATTTAATTCTCTTTCTTTTCTTAGAGTATGTAGACTTAGCTATTTAAACCCTAATATTTGAGAGAATGATCGAGCCGAGTTACTCTCCACCTTATTCCATTATTTCACATGATATCAGAGCACTTGTGGTCAATTCTCTCTGTGTACTATCAACAACATCAAGAATGAAAAAAATGTAGTCACTGTGCATTTCCCGGTGACAAAAGAAGGTATTAGACTCAACTTCAAATTTTGGTACCGTTGTGCTAAAAACAACAATACCATTAGACTAGGATTTCTTTGGTGAGTAAAACAAGATGAATTCCAGCTGAAACAGATGCCAGATGCGCTCCCACGTGTCCGCAAAAGCTCAAAACATGTGTGGTGACTTACAACCATATCCTGGTGAAATTCTTCTCTGTGTTACTCGCCTACATAATCTGACTCTATCCACCCAAGTTCCACTCATTTTTTATCATTGGAACACTGCAGAAATTTCAATTTATTGTTCATCCGCTTTTATCTTCAGTTATCGAGGACCTTCTTAGAACTTCGTAATTTCCTTATGTGAGATGTTTGACTTTTCCAGCTAAATAAATTGTTTTACCAATAAGACAGTTTTTTTCTTCCTTCATATATGATGTCAGTCTTCCCTATCCCAGCTTGTGTGACTGAAAGATTAGATGCAATCAGGAGAAACTTTTTATTGTAAGGAAGTGAAGAAGAAGAAATATGACCTAGTAAAGTGGGAGAAGTTGCTTCAAAGCAAAAGAGGAGGGGGTCTATGTATCAGAGAACTTAACACACACAACAAGAGCTTGACGATGAAGTGGTTATGGAAGTTTGCATCCCCAGAAGAAGCTTTATGGAAAGAGGTGATTAGAGCAAAATATGGCATGTAGGATAGATGGATGACAGAAGAGGTGACCACTCCTTACAATTGCAGTGTATGGAGATCCATTAGGAACCTATGGCAACTTGTTGCAAACAGAAGAAGTCGTAAGGTTGTAAATGGAGAGAGGGTGTCTTTCTGGATGGATATATGGTGTGTTCAATGGCCTTTGATGCAGATATTCACTGAGCTATACAACTTATGCCAGCTTCATGCTGCAGCTAATGTGGCAAATTTATGGACTAGGAACCTTAATGACTGGGAAATGACCATGGTAGCAGATTTTCCGAATTCAGTCCCTCAGAACTTTAATTTTACTGCAGAGAAAGACAGCCTGGTGAGGAAGGTGGGTATTTTTACTGTCAGATCAGCTCACAAAGACTTGACAAGAATAAATACACAAGAGATAGGGTGCCATGGCGAATGATCTGGAAGACCAAAGTGCCTTACAAGATAAGTTTTTTTACCTGGTTATTGGCAAAGGAAGCGGTTCTCACTCATGAAAACCTGAACAAGAGGAAATTCAACCTCTGCTCTAGATGCTACCTATGTGAAGAACGGGTACAGACTGTCAACCATCTTTTTTACTGCAAATGGACAGACCAACTGTGGCAGTTGTTCATTCACAAGAGGAAGATCAAGTGGTTGAAACCTGGGAGAGTTAAAGAAGTGGTAAGAAGCTGGAGTAGAGATGGAAATACAGTGAGAGGAGAGATGAAGTTGGTCCCTGCATGTATATGGTGGACTGTTTGGAAAGAGAGGAATCAGAGGTGTCTTGAAGGCAAAAAGAGCAACATACACAAGATCAAGACAGACTAGTGAGGCCTTTATTATTTTTGGTTTAAACATGTATTACAGATAGCACAGAATAGGCTATTAATGCAATCGACTGGCTGTAACTAGTATTATTAGGTTTTTGTAAAAGACAACTTTTATGATGGGGACTACATTTTGTTGTAGTACATACGTGGAAATATAGAATTAAATTTACCGTTCTCAAAAAAAAAAAAAAGGTTTCTGGCCAACTACTTTTCTTGTGAGATCTTGCTCCTATTGCTTTGTTGTGACACTTGACGGAGGTTGAAGATGATCTGGCTGATGCAGAAAGTAGGATCATTTCTTTGTCCAATTATATTGAGTTCCTTCGGCAGAAGCACATAACGCACATTTTCTAAGATATCTTCGATCGTTCAGACATATAATAGCATGACTTGTGTCTCCCAATATTCTTCTCCCAGGTTCAGGTGATTTGCTACAAAGACTGTTGGGACATTCTAATTTATCACCACTTCAAAAAATGGTGCCTAATTTGTCTCACTTGTCTACTTTAGAGTGTGAGTCATGTAACTTCGATAAACATACTCACTCTTATTTCCCACGATGCCTAAATAATCAGGTTTAGTCTCCTTTTTTTAGTTCGGTCAAATGTTTGTGGCCTAGTTGAGTAGTTCTACCCTTGGATTCTGGTACTTTTGTCGGTTTCATTGATGAATATTACATGTGCACTTGGATATTCTTGATAAAAAGGTGATCCGAGTTATTTTTTTTTCAGACTTCCTATGCATAAATCCAAAATTAATTCGTATTCCCTACGCACATTAGAAATAATTGTTGTTGTTTTAACCGTGGATTATTCACCAAACATCTTGTTCTTGTACATCTCAGCAAAATTGGGTAACTGAAAAGAAGAATAAGCATCTTATTGTGACTGCTTTACCTTACTCATACAATCTCATGTTCCATTGCGTTTTTTGGGAGATGCAATTCTCACCTTCTGTTTTTGTATTAATCATACGTCATCCTCAGCTATTCAGAATCAAGTTACATACTCTGTTTTGATCTCCCACACACCTTTGTTCTCTCTTCCACCTCGTATTTTTGGGAGCACATGTTTTGTTCTTAACATTACTCCTGAAAAAGCTAAGTTAGCCCCGCGTGCTCTTAAATGTATATTTCTAGGTTTCGAGGGTGCATAAGGGATATCAGTATTGTTCAACTTCCCTCTTGCGGTGTCTTATATTTCTATGCTAAAATTTCTTGTGCTGATTATATTCAGCACGTTACATTAAGTGGCAATGTTGTGGTTGCGTGAAGCCAATGAATTAAGTATTGAATTATATATTTAGTAGATTTCTTTATTATTCTAGAATAGGATTTATGTTCATAGCTTCATAAGGACTAGGTTTAGCTATACTTATTAGTTTGGAATAGGATTTAGGTTTCCTACTAGCTATAGTTATTAGTTTGGAATAGGGCTTAGGTTTCCTACTTTCATAAGGATTAAACTTCCTATTGTTGTAATTAGACTCCTATTTAAAAGAGTTAATGAGAAATAAATCGATAAGTCATATTTCAGCAAAAAGCAAGAGATTAGTGTTCTCTCTTCCATTGTATTCTAAGGTTTAGTCTCCCTTCAACGAGCTGAATTTTATATACAAAAATAGGCCGATCTAGGAATTCGAACAAAGACAAGGGAAAGTTGAAGTCAATTGATTTAGATTTTCCTGTTCATCATCTGGTAACTCGATCCTTCTCTAAGAATCCTAACAATTTGGTATCAAAACCTGACACGATGGACGATGAGATTAATTCCAGGTTTCAGGAAGAACATGTGATTACAGAAACACTAATGGACTCTAAACTTGCAGAGATGGAAAGTCTTGGCAAAAGAATTGTCCAAGTCATTCAAGAACAATTTTGTAGCTTGGGAATTGGCTCTACAAAACCAGTTGTTCACGGGATAGAATCCAGTAGCGCCCAGACGACAGGTAAGTCAACAAATCCGACTACTAGAGGCAATACACTGCCTGTTCAATTGGCTAATCAGAATCATCAAACTAGTGGTAGTTCCAACTCGGCAATACCAAAGTATGTAAGGATGGATTTTCCTACTTGTGATGGCACCACAGACCCATTAATTTGGGCACATCGTTGTGAGAGGTTTTTTGAAAATCAACATACAGCAGATGTGGAGAAGATTGGAGTGGCTGGGTTTCACTTATTGGGAGAAGCACAATTATGGTATTATCAACTTAAATGAATTAAGGGACCAATGAGTTGGCAAAACTTTCTAAAACAACGTTTCCAGGGATTCAGACCTCCTGAAAGTAGCTACCTAGTGGGTGGATTGGTCGTGCTTCGAATAACTGGAACAATTCAAATTTATCAACATCAGTTTCAAGGAAAGTTGGCTAGGGCTCATGAGCTTATTCCAGAACACTTGCATGTGGGAATATTTATGGCTGGTTGGATGACTCAATCAAATTGGACGTGCAATTGCTCAAATCACCTGACTTATCGACGGCTATGAGTGTAGCCAGAGTTTTAGAACAAAAGCAACAACTGCAAAAGTAAGTAATGTTCACAAGAGGGCATGGTAGCAACCTCAGACAAGTCTTGGCAGCACAACAAACTCGGCAAAATCTACTGCTAGTTTAGCCAGTTTAATTAGCTTGGCTAATGCCCAGCCCAGCAACAAAATCCCTTTTGCCAAGCAATAAACTCACACAGAAATGACAGAGAGAAGAGCTAAGGGATTATGTTATAATTGTGACGAACAATAATCAGCCACTCACCTGTGCAAACGACTTTTTTATTAGGAATTGGATGATTTAGCTGACAACACTATTCTAGAAGTTCTCGATGATTGCGGTGAAATTCAAGCTTGATGACCAGCTCTTTCAACCTAAGGGGGATAATGTTGTAGATGCGTGAAGCCAATAATTAAGTATTGAACTATATATTTAGTAGATTTCTGTAGTATTCTAGAATAGGATTTATGTTTCATGGCTTCATAAGGATTAGGTTTAGCTATAGTTATTAGTTTGGAATAGAATTTAGGTTTCCTACTAGCTATAGTTATTAATTTGGAATAAGATTTAGTTTTCCTACTTTCGTAAAGATTAAACTTCCTATTATTGTAATTAGACTCCTATTTAAAGGAGTTTTTGAAGAATAAATTGGTAAGTCATATTTCAAGAGATCCGAGTTCTCTCTTCTATTGAATTCTAAAGTTTCAATCTCCCTTCAACGAGCTGAATTTTATATATAAAAATAGGCCGATCTAGGAATTCAAACAAAGGCAAGGGAAAGTTAAAGTCAATTGATTTAGATTTTCCTGTTCATCGTGTGGTGACTTGATCCTTCTAAAAATCCTAACAGGCAGCCTACAATAACAATTCTATTAGACTATTAAGTAGTTACCTAATTACAAATATACATGTGATGAAGTATATAGACCTATCCTAACCGTAGTTTCTTTTTTGATACGTAACCTTCACATATCCTTCTCATGACAGTAATCTAAATAGAATTTGGAGACAAACAATTTATTGAGAAATTTATCGTATTAAGACATAAAGCTATTTGTTCCAAGGTCCTAGCACGTGCATAATACAGGGTAAAAACGATAAATACATTTAAGATCATTTATGCGTTGATATACCAAATCAACTAATACATCCAACAGTGTTCTGATTGAGGTGAGTTTGCCTTCATTAAACTCCAAACTCGAACAAATAAACTAGACTTGAAACCATATGTTGGTTATTCATCAAAATAAATAAAAATATATTGGTTGCCTATGTTGGTTCCTGATTGATTGGATTTGCCTTTCATGACAAGTTTCATGAAGAGTTAATGTCTTCATCTGTCGACTTCTTTTTCTGTTGTGTCAAGTTTATCTGCTCCATTTTTGTAAGACATCAAAGTAGTGCTGCACTATTTTCAGTGTTATTTTCAAATGGTTTAATCCCAATTGTGATTTTATAATGTTATGTTATCTGCTTCTGAAGCCTGAACTGCAATTGCAGGTATGCTATGTTTCTATTTACAAAGCAACATGAAGAGTTGGTTGGGATTTATGCTTCTCAGTTAGCTCGTCATCGTTGTATTGATCTGTTTGTGCATATGATGGAGTTAAGGCTGAATAGCAGGTATTTGCCTATGTAATGCCGACTTTTTTTCTCTTTAATTTTTTTCTTTTTGGAAAAGCAAGCATTATGGCAATAACAAACAATATTGACTTTTTGTTGGATGCCATAAATAAGAACTTGTCCAAATGTAATAGGGTAAAAAGTTATAAGTAGGTATGACTTAGGAACAGTTTATTCTACTTGATCATTATTAGGAAACTTTCGCAGATTTTAAAAAAAAAAATTTGATGGCTAAAGTTGCTGTCTGATTCCATTGACGCTTTTCTATTGTGGACAGTGTTCATGTCAGATATAAAATCTTCCTTTCTGCTATTGAATACTTGCCGTTTACTCCTGAGGATGATTCAAAGGGAAGTTTTGAGGAGATCATTGAAAGGTTCCTTTATTCTTCACTCATATTTCTCAAGTTTGAAAACATGCAAAATAAAGTTCCTTCTAAGGACTTCGTGTTAAATTATAATTATTTTAAACAGGGTTCTTTCAAGGTCTCGTGAAATCGGAGTTCGAAAATATGATAGCGAAACTGATGTTACAGAGCAGCATCGATTGCAAAGTCTTCAGAAAGCTATGGTAATTCAGTGGCTTTGTTTTACACCTCCTTCAACAATCAATAATTCTAGGTCTGTCAGTATGAAACTTCTTTTCCGGGCATTGATTCACAGGTCAGTTTTCTCCCCTCTTTTTTAACTTAGTATTCCTTGAGATGTCTTAAATGATAATGCCCTCCACTCTGTAATTGGTTGTGTCATGAATGATAAAATCATGAATGTTGATTCATACATGTAGTTAATGGTAAGGTAATTTTATAGACCCACACTAACCCCCAAAAAGAATTAAGGGAAAGAAACCCCAGAAGTACGTTCCCATCTGCAAATAGCAAGCAACTCGTTTAGGTGAATGCTTTCTGATCCTTAACTGTATTGACTTTGCGTATATGATACGTATCAGCAGTAGTACATATTTTAAAATCAGTAAGCTAGCAGGAGTTCTTATTTTAAATTTTCCGTAATACTCTTCTTTTCAGTTTTCAATCTTTGCCAACATGCCCAACCTAAATTTTTTGTGCGCTGTTGCAACCCCCCTCCACTGATGTTTGTTAATCTTTTGGATGCTTAAGTACTTTTGTTCACTGTTTGCCCCAACATATAATTGGGATTCACTTTCAACTACTTCCACAGCAATGTGCTGTTCAGGGAATTTGCTCTTATTTCAATGTGGAGGGTTCCAGCAATGCCCATCGGTGCTCATACTTTGCTCAGTTTACTGGCTGAGCCATTGAAACAACTCTCAGATGAGCTTGTTTCCATTGAGAGTCATGAGTTCTCGGAGAATTTAAAGGAGTTCCAGGACTGGGTATGCTTTTGAGAATTTTACAGAAGATCTTGAGATGCCTTTGATTTCTTTGCTATTTCTTCAATCTTGTAAAATTTAATCATAATATTTGTTTTTTTCCAAACCAGAGTGAGTTCTATTCATGTGATGCAACTTATCGCAACTGGCTAAAGGTTGAGCTAGAGAATGCAGAAATTTCACCAGTTGAACTCTCAGATGAGGAAAAGCAGAAGGAAGTTATAGCAGCTAGAGAAACACTTGATACATCACTCTCACTTCTGCAACGTGAGTGAATGAAACTTATGTGAGAAAGAATTGTAAAGATATCTAGTCTTAGAAGATGTATTGCTCTCTCATAAATGATTCGACTACCCTCGCAAAGTCTATCATTTTTTCTTTGTCTACCCCACAGATTGGCTCTCAATGTCTTTTCAAGTGAATGCCTTTTACAATTGAATTGTTGGGCTTCCAGAAAGTTTTTTTTTTTTGTTTTTTTTTGTGGGCTTCCAGAAAGTTAATGTGCTGAATGTGTGTCTTAGGGAAAGAAAATCCATGGTTAGTTCCAACTGAAGATCGCATATTGGAAAGTGATGCACCTGTTTTCCTGGAGTTGCATGCGACTGCAATGCTTTGTTCATCAGCTGCTGATTGTATGGTTCCCGATGCCACCTTATGCACAACATTAATGAGCGCCCTTTACTCTTCTGTCAGTGAGGAGGAAGTATTAAATCGCCAAATAATGGTATGCTAATTTTTCGATTGAGTCAAATGGGAAATTTATAGTGGATGTCATACAGATCTATTGAGAACATGTTCAATTCATGAGTATCCTCTCTTTCTTGTGGTGTCTAGGACTGTGGTGTTCTATTTTTCCATTAATCAAGGTGCCTATATGGACATGCTAGCTAGGAAATGTACTTAAGCATGAATATACCTGTATGGGTTATGGCTTATTGGTGTAATGCTAAGGGGGTGTTTGGATTGACTTTTTTTTTGGGGGGGGGGGGGGGGGAAGGTCCTTTTTCAACTTTAGAAAGTTTCTAAAAGCACTTTTTGTGTTACCCAAATACTTTTAAAACTAAAAAGGTGCTTAAAAGCTATTGCTCGAACTCTTCAAAAATGTGGATGGGTACGTGTTGGATCCTCCAAAAAATACTGTATTTTTGAAGGATCCGACACGGGTGCGACAACATTTTTGGAGAGTCCAAGCAACTTAGCTTAAAAGCCAAAAGCCACTAAAAATATGTCGATCCAAACACCCACTTATATAGAACATGATAGTCCATATGCTGATATTCATATGCTGAAGGTTAACTAAAATAAGAGTTACAGATAGTACACATACTCATCCAGCTATAGGGCTCGTAACCTTTATTATGGGTAACTAGCCTTGTTAGGCTTTTCTGTCTGAAACAAGGTCTTTTAGAACCTCTACTTTAGGCCTTTCCAAGTAAAGTCCAAGATGAAACTCCCAATCCCTGCTTTGCAAAATAAGAGCATCTTTGATGCCGTCGGCCGAGTTTCTTCAACACCTGTATTTCAGGTCTCACACAGCCTCAGGTGCAAATTATTAATATCAACAATGAATTAAAACCTGATTCAAGCAAAAAGTTATGCTTTAGGAAGACTTTGACTTTCAACATAAACATAATAATGTTAGTGATTGGCATGATCTTTGTGCAGGTGAGTGTCTCCATATCGTCTAGAGACAGCTATTGTGTCGAGGTTGTATTGCGCTGCTTAGCAACAGAAAATGATGGATTTGGGCCACATAAGCTCCACGATGGTGGTATTCTTGCTGCAATGCTTGCTACTGGTTTCAAAGGTATGAGATTCTCTAGTTGGTGAACTTTTTTTTTTTTCTCGATAAAGTAACTAAGTGGTATTAATAACAACATCAAGAAGATGCAAGAATTGCATGATATGGCATTTGAGTTTTACAAATAATGCCTGGCTACCTATACAAACTAAGCCAGATCTAGTGAGTTAATAAAATCCTGAAGTTGTTCTGCATTAACAGCAGGATACATTTTTGACCTAGTAAACATATTTGCCATACACCTTGCCTTCAAAATGCCTAAAGCAGTCGACTATCCATCAAAACATCTCCTATTCCTCTCTAACCAAATACACCAAATACAAGCAGGTATCATGATCCAGATCTTCTTGATGGCTTTGTCAACTTTCCATAGGCTCCAACTCTGAGAAGCATCCTTCACTATGAAGGGTGTGGTCCTATTGAGACCAGAGAGACAAAAAATGATGCTCCACATTCTGAGGCCAAACGAAGAAGAAGGTGTCGGGGTTTTATTCTCTGTTTTGCACATATAGCATCTGTTTGGGAGCTGGAATTTTCTTTTCTTTATGTTGTCTTGGGTGAACTTGTTTTAAGAATCGCCTTCTCCCAATTTGGCAAAGCCTTCCATTGATACCATTGTCTTCTCGGAGCTTAGGACCACATTCATCTTAAGTTGCAAATCAGTATGTTGCTTTCAAGTATGATATGTGTCATTCTTTTGCATTTCATCTTTTCCTTTTCGCCACTAGTTAGTGTCATTAGTTTCAGGTTTTGTATTTTAAGCCTTGATATTAAATTGCTTTAGCCTTATCTTCATTTGTAGTTATCTATCAGTTTCTTGGTGTTCCATCTTCTTTTCTTTCCTCCAATTTTATGTGTTTTCTTTTCTATTCTTTTTATCCCTGTGTATACATCCTCATTTTACCTGTGCTTGCTTAATGCCTCCTCAACCACATTTTGTTTGATCTATTTACTGTTTTAGCATCTCTCAAAAAAATTACATATTTGCTTGAACAACAAAGTCCCACCACCTTGGAGTGGGTGCAAACCTGGAAGACTAGAATGCATGTACTTTTTTTATATAAAGATAAAGTTGTATTCCTCAGCAATGAGGGAATGTTTTGGCAACCAACAAAATGATTTACATCAGAAGCCCAACAAAAACAAACTTAAGAGTGCTGCTACTAAACTTACAAGTAAGAAAAAAATCTAATATCTGTCCAGCATCCTCTATACCCTCCTCTTTACACCAAAAAAAGAAAGTCTTCATGCAAAGCCATTTAGTCTTTTGCACTGATTCTGCAGTATTTTCCATGCACCTCTTGTTTCTTTCTCTCCAAATAGTCCATCATATGCAAGAAGGTATCAAGTTCCACCATTTTTTCTAGCTCTTACTTCCCTCCCTCCTCACCCAACAACTAAGAAGATCAGTTGTGTGTTCTGGCATTGTTGAATTTGTATTTGTTCTTCTTAGGAAAATGGCCCATAGTTGAGTAGTGAATTTGTAGTGGAGGAATAAATGATTGTTGGTCTCATATGTCTCATTGCACAGTGAATACCAGAAAGCTATTTGAAAGCCTCTTCTTTGTAGCTTCTCATGAGTTAGGCATGCTCTTCTAGCCACAAGCTATGTAAAATACCTCACTTTAGTTGACACTTTATTGTTCCATATCTTACTCCATGGTCCAGAGATTTCCCCAGGAATTTCCTTCACTTTCCTATTGTACAATCTGCTAACTGACAAGATCCCATCCTGGTTGTGTTTCCAAATCATTACATATGCTTCCTGATTTGTGCCCTTGAAATCATCTGGTGTTTGTAACCTCTCAGCTACTATCCCTATCTCCCAATAATTTAGTAACCTTCTTAAACTTAAATTCCACCCCTGTTCGGACTAAACCTCATTCACCATGGCATCTGGCGAGGAGCTGAGAATATATACATCTGGATAACAAGACACCAAGGATCCTTGACCAATCCAGTGGTCTTTCCAGAAAAGAACCCTAGTCCCATTCCCGACTTTGTATCTAATGTTGTGATGTACTTGACTCCATAAATTTCTAATAGTTCTCCGTACAGAGACACCATCTGTACACCATACTTGTTATTCACCTTATTGGAGTACCATGGGCTGCTCTGTCCATATTTATTACTGATGACCTCCTTCCAAATAGCTTGGTCCTCTCTTCCATACCTCCACAGTCATTTTGCCAGCTAACACTTGTTTTGTAGCCCCAAGTTCTTGATCCCTAACCCCCCTGAGCTTCTACTTAGAAAAACAATTTGCCATTTTACCAGATGTATTCTTTTATCTTCCTTGATTCCGGACCAAAGAAAGTCCCTCCTCAATTTATCAAGTCTATCTTCCACTCGGGCTGGTATAGGGAAAAGAGACATGACATAAGTAGTTGAGGAATCTAGTACAGAGTTTATCAGAATGGATCTCCCACCCGAGGATAGATATTGATATTTCCAGTTTGCCAATTTCTTCTCAGTTTTTTCAATTATACCGTGCCATATCACTAGCTCTTTGTGATTATTTCCAAGTGGCATACCTAGATAGACAGTTGGAAGTTTTTCAATTCTGCATCCCAAGATGTTAGCCAATGCCTGGATCTGTGTAACCTCTTTGATAGGATATATACAACTCTTCCTCCAATTGACTGCCAAGCCTGAGACAACCTAAAAAACTACCAAGATCATTCTGACAATTCTAATTTGCATCTTTAGCTTCACAAAATATAACAGTGTCATCAACATAAATCAAATGATAGATCTGCATATCTACCCCCGAGGAACTTCCAATCTTGAATCCGTGCAGTCATGAGTTTTGAATAGCCACCCTCATCATGCTGTCAAATCCTTCCATGACTAAGCTGAAGAGAAAAGGAGATGGAGGATCTCCTTGTCTGAGGCCTCTTTTTGAAGGAAAAAACCCAGCAGGTTCTCCGTTTATCAAAATAGAGAACCTAACAGTTTTTATACAAACCTCAATCCATTTTAACCACCTCTCACCAAACCCCATTTGTTTTAAGATATTGAGCAAGAACGCCCAGTTAACATGGTCATATGCCTTCTCAATGTCTAGCTTGCACATAACTCCAGGATCAGCCCCTCTGATTCTAGTATCTACTCATTCACTAGCAATAAAGGCAACATCCATGATCTGTCCGCCTTTTATGAATGCCATATGATGCTTGTTAACCAGTTTTTTGATTGCTTTCTTCAACCTCTGAACTAGCAACTTAGCTATGATCTTGTAGACCCCACCAATCAAACTTATAGGTCTAAAGTCCCTGAGCTCAACTGCCTCTGTCTTATTGGGGATAAGAGCCATATATGTGGCATTCAAGCTCTTCTCAGAGACCTGATGCTCATGGAAGTGTCTGATGGTGTTCATGATATCTACCTTGAGCATCTCCCAAAAGTTTTGATAAAAGCTCATAGGAAAACCATCAGGACCAGGGGCCTTGTCACTTGCACACAATTTGATTCCTTCTAGCACCTCTTCTTCCTCAAATTGTCTTTGTAACCGGTCCTTCTCCTCCAAGCTGAACCTTTCAATGCCTTGTAAATTGAGACCAGGCCTCCAGTGCAGTTTCTTTGTATAGTTTCTGGTAGAAGTCACTGATCTCTACTTTGATCTTATTAGTATCTGTAACCTCCCTGCCATTTACTTCCAATTTTTCAATTGAGTTTAATCTTTTGTGTGTTGTGGCCATTCTATGAAAGTACTTGGTGTTCTTGTCTCTCTGTTCGAGCCATTGAATTCTTGACCTTTGTCTCCAAGCTATCTCCTCATTCCTGGATACTTCATCAAACTCCCTAGATAGATGAACCTTTTGTAGAAGTTCATCCCCAGTCAATGTTCTCTGCTTCTCTATCTGTTCCAGACTAGCAATTTGGTTAAGTACCACCTCTTTTTGTTTCTAGTTCACTTTGTTCTCATGACCCTATTGTTTTAACTTCCCTTTCAATAACTTCAATTTGGAAGCTAAGATAAAGGAGGGGGTCCCATTTACTGAGAAGGAGCACCACCACTCCTTCACCTTCTCCCTGAAACCTTCTACTTGCATCCACCATTGTTCAAACTTGAAATAGGATTTCTTCAAGTTTAGCTCCCTGCACGTTAGCATCACTGGATTGTGGTCAGACTCCAGTCTTGGTAGAAGGCTTTGTCTAATTTGTGAGAAAGTTTCATCCCAATGATGAGAGTAAAGAAATCTGTCCAATTTGGAGGCAGCCAAATGATTTTCACCCCTTCTCCAGGTATACAGTCCTCAAAATAAATTAGCTCCATTTCATTTATCCAGTCTGTGAATTTAGACATAGCCCCTGTTACCTTTGTCCAGTTGATCTTTCCGAAGGATATCTTGCCACATTGAAATCCCCGCAAAATAACCAAGGACCTGTGCATTTGTTCTTTAGATTGATCAGATCCCTCCATAATCCTTTCTGATAACTTTGTTACAGTCAACATAAATTGAACTTAGGAACCAGCTAATGTTCATATTAATGCCTTCAAATATGCAAGTAATCGCTTGCCCAGAAGCCTCCACCAGTTCACCCTTCCACATTCTCCTGTCCCATGTCCCATAACACTGCTATACCCCCACTTCTCCCCTCAGCCTCTAGATGTAATTCCCCCATCCATCTGTTAAACCATAACTGTTTGATCAACTTTGTCTCTGCTCTTGCCAATTTTGTTTCCACTAGGATGTATACGTCTGCACCTCACTGTTGAAGAAGACTCCTAATGATTCTTCTTTTATTCTCATTGTTTACCCCCCTTACATTCCATGTCACAACTTTAATCATTGACGATTGGAAGTTGCTAATCTCCCCACGCTTCTCGGTTCTCCGTCTTTAAAGTTAACATTAAATGCCAAATTCCTCACCTCCTTTGGGATATCATTGGAGTTATTGGCATTCTTTTGTTTCTCCATACTTTGCTTGAAAAGTTCCCTCTTTTGATCAATTTTCAGAAATAGTTCAAAGGCAGTCTTATCGCATCCTTCAAAGGCAACACCAAATAATCAGCTCAGTTTAAGGACATTCGCTTGCACCCATAAGGAAGCTCTATCATCAATGGCTTCCTTCGACAAAGGATCATCACTGGTAATAGGAAGAGGCTCTTCCAAAATTACCAATTGGTTGTTGAGGGTTTCTTCTGTGTATATGTCTTGGTCATCCTCTGTGCTAGCCCTTTTCTCATCATCTAAGGGTAGTATTGTCTCCTCCGCACACTCTGAAAGGTCGACCATACGCTGCATGTCGCTAATTTTAATTGCATTGTTGTTCGGTGGATTATGAGTCACTCTCATGAGTTCTTCAATTTCTGTAGAAGAAGTCACGAGAGTCTCTGTATAAGCTTTGGTATTGAAAATATCTTCAATAAACGGTTTTGTAAAATAGGTCATTTTAATTTTTGGGTCCAAGTTAGTGGGCTTAGCCCCACTACACTTTGAGTGAGATAAATGACCCAAACTCTCTGCCAGAGCCTCCACATGCCTTTTTCCAGATGACTTTTCAGAAGTCACGTGTCCACTTTTGTCCAACAGTACAAGACCCTCATCGTGTTTGACTTCTAGGCAAAAGCTCCCTTTGCCTTGCCTTAATCTCTCTTTCATCTCTGACCTAATTATCTCCATTTGCAAAGAACTTTCCTCAAACATTGAACCGCTGACACCTCGATCAGAGTACTTTTCCCCCTCTTTTCTTTTGAATCTTGCCGGAGCTTCGCACCATACAAGAAACAAAAAGATGTCGTCTCCGTCGTCAATCTCGATTTCTGCCGGAATTTTCTCCCTTGGTCCCTTAACCCTAATTCGAGCCCATTGGAGATGATTTTTTAGGATGGTTTTCTATTATGTTTGCGGGGGGGGAGGG
>JBCEWC010008444.1:0-19965 GCA_038996855.1 Solanum aculeatissimum | reverse complement strand
GTAGAGTTTTAAACCAAGCACAAGATTAGATAGGAAGCAATGTACCAAACACTTGATAAAAAATAATCCCTGCATTACTAATCCCTGCATTACTAATCCTTGCGTTATTCATTTTTGTATCAAACGACCCCTTAATGATATATCAAAATTTTATTAGAAATTATATATACTTAATGGTTAAGATCTAAATATTAAGATTCAAATCTAAAAAAAAAAATCAATTTATAGTTGATATCTTAATTATTAAGATTAATTTTTTTAATAAGTGCAAAACACTTCATTTATTTACACTAATTAATAAATATTGAAAGCTTAATAATTTATTCTTTCATTCGTTAAATGATTATCTTTTATGTCTTGAACTTAATGATTTAAATCTTAATTATTATTATTATTTTTTTACAATCACTTAAAGAATCTGAGTAGATTTAAACGATTAATCTCTAACAATATAATTAAGATATTATTCATTCAAAGATTTATAAAAACAACGCATTTCACCATCACTCCATCTATTTTTAGTTAGTCCGTTGATGTCAATGCACACAACTATTAGTTATCATCACCACAATCTACAATCATAATCACCACCATCGACCATCATAATCATGTGCCAGATGTCACTACTACTAACACTCATTTATAAATATCAACATTAATCAATATTACAATCACCTACAAGTGCGCACCACCATTACATACTGTCAATCAGTGTTATCAATTGTTATTATCATTATCCACCACAATTATTAATTACCACCATCAACTAATGATAATAACCACAAGCATTAATTATTACTGTCAGTTATCATCGCCATTAGCTATATACTATCTACAATATCATGATCAACTATTACTATCACTAGTTATACTCACAATTATCGTTATATTATTTAAATTCAAACATCTTAATCTTAAAGAGGATGAGATCTAAATATATATCTTTAGACTAAAAATAATTTCTAATGCAAATAATATTAGCACTAATGATATAAATTAAACAATTAAAATTAAAAATTTCCACAAGCTGATGTTATCATTCCACTTTATGTGTTCACACTCGACCAAAAATTGGGAATAATTTAAAAATATATTTTTCCTACTCTAAATATTTTTTTCCATAAAAAAATACTTATTGTCAAATCAAACATGCACGTCCTAACTACCTATTCAATAGTAATGAATCTTCTACGTATTGTAAAGTTTTGATGTAATTTATAATATCAATTACCTACTCCTATATTGTTAGTTAAAGCTTCATATTAGTTTTATACAGATGACACATCATACAAAAGCTAAGGATTAAAATATATATATATAACCTGAGAATATCTTATTATTAAAACTTCTTAAAAAGTGGCATGAGAATTAGTAATATTATTTCCAACATTTTACTTTGTCTTTGTTTTATTTGACACATAATTTAAAAAGTAAAAAATAATAATCTCAAGATCTTATTAAAGATGTGTGTAATTTATTTAATGTCTTAGGAATCTGATCATATTAAATATGTTAGGTATGATGTTGCCTATGGGACTAAAGAGTTACTCCATCCATCTTTACTTGTCTACTATATTAAAAGTAGATGTTTAATAATATTTGTCCAATTTATGAAATCAAAAGATAATTTTACACTTAGTTCTTAATTATTGTCATTTTCTTCTTACATTTTTTAAGGCATTGTATTTATTTTATTAAAGAAGGATTTGATAAAATTACCTTATCATTTACTACTTTTTAATCCCTGCGTCAAGTCAATAGTGGACAACTAAAAAAAAAGTAAGACACATAAATTGAAACAGAAAGAATATGTCATATTTAAGACCACAAGCTTTAAGAGTTTTACGATAATTCAAATCTCATGACATATATTCAACACCACAAATTTTAAAAATCTTCATTTCTTTCATAAATTCCGTATCAACCAAACTATGTCACATGTAAAAAAAAGTAGTATATAGTAAATAATATTATAAAGTTTTTTTACCCTATCATTGTAATTCAATTTGTGATAATTAATTAGAGAGATGGATGAATTTAGAATTTATATTTTATCTGTGAAGAACTGTCTCTTTATCCACTTTAAATTTGTGCACACCTAAGAAAGTATACTAATTATATATTGAACACAAACTTGTTGATATATAGTCAAATAATGTTTTGTACTTGTCTATATTCACCATCATTCATTATTTTTACCTGGAACTTAAAAAGAGTATCATGGCATATATATGTGTGCATAGACAAGGATAGCAGACAAGTGATTAGAATTGGAAAAGATGAGTTATCCTTTTCAAAAGATATGACACCATCTGATATTATAGAGGAAAAAAGATTGTAATGAGTACCTGATTTTTGGATAAACCAGTCTGCCGGGACAACAAATGCTTGTCTGCTTCACTTGGATACCTGTTACAAAAGCAAAACCTTATAATGACATCACTTTTCTCTCTTCAATAATCCGACAACAATCCTCAAAAACAATACTATTCATGCATCGCCGAGTCAGAAT
Source organism: Solanum aculeatissimum (assembly GCA_038996855.1). Taxonomy (NCBI): domain Eukaryota; kingdom Viridiplantae; phylum Streptophyta; class Magnoliopsida; order Solanales; family Solanaceae; genus Solanum; species Solanum aculeatissimum. The sequence continues at coordinate 17,453 of JBCEWC010008444.1, read as the reverse complement.
TTTCTTAAGGGGATTTAAAATTTAACAAGTAGACATACAGGTTCATCCGAAAGAAGATGCATTAAAAAAACATTATTGTTACACATCGCTTAAAAAAAACAATGAGATTCCAGATGCTCAAGCTAAGTATGCTACAATCGTACAAGCTTTTTTTGATGAAAATGAAGTCCATTTGGAGGCAGGAGGTTCATTAAGCCTAAACAAGCTGCAAGACATCAATTTTAGGAGATGAGTGAAGATAGTTGGACCGCCCCTACATCACCATGAAAGGTAAAAGTCTGGGTGGATAAATTCTATCAATTTTTTTTTTACATAAAATATATCCTTTATTATATAATGTTATACTTTTTGTTCTTGAGAATCAACTAGTATAGTGGTGTGAAAATTACAATTAAATTTATTTATTTTATTATACAAGTGTTTAACACAAAATGAGATGTGAGTATGCATAAAATTTAGGCATCACGCAAAGTCAGTCCTTTGTCAATCCCAAGAAGGAAATGTGAATTTTCCCCTTTCTTTCTTTGACAAAAATAAAAGATGCAATTTGGTAGTTGAGGGGTCGAAGACTTTCTGATTTTCCCATTAAAAATCAAATTGAAGGAAGGAATGGGAATATGCACATAAAAGGCCTAGATATGTGTCAAGCATATGATAAAAATTAACTTATCTATACATTAAATAAATATAAAAAAATCTTATCATTATCAGTGTTTTTAGATTCTTTTCTCAAGTTCACACCATATTTTAAAATTCAGAATCTATGTACTCAAAATTTTAGTAGGCTTACTTGTAGAAATAACCTTAGTATAAGGGATAAAGCCACCTTATTATTGGGATTGATTCAAACTCCTTTCGGTAGAAAATTATACAATTTATATATAGTTAAAATAATATTATATATATATATATATATATTAGATGTTGAATCCTATTCGACTAGTTTGTGTGTCTATTTCTTCAAAATCTGAACTCCCTTAGTGAAATTCTTGGTTCTATCAATACTTACAAACACCTGATTGTATAAAGAATCCTTTATCTCGATTTAAACTTTGGAATTAAAGTTATTTGATATTTGATGAGAGATATTAGCTAAAGTTGGCAATAAAATCAAACTTATTATCTGAATTAGTTACTATCTCATACTATAAGAAATCATTTGGTGTGAGGTATAAGATAAAATATAGGATTATTTTAAATCATGTTTGGCTGGGGGTATTAGATAATTCTTGAATTATTTGTCCGTTGTATGCATGGTGACAAATTTATTTCAAAATTAATTATTCCAGAATAATTTGTTCCTATCCAAATAATTCGGAAAGATAAAATATATAGTAATTCAAGATATTCCGTTTTAACCCAAACCAACATTCAACCAGAGTTGCAAAAGTTATAATCAATTATAAAAATCTTTTTAACCTTTTATGCAGTGTGCATATGATATGTATCAGAGTGTACTATCTGCGCCGCAGGCACTAAAACAGAAATTAAAGCAGAAGGAGAGAGAAAGTGAGAGAGCGTACGGGTGAAGAAAATGCTCAAAAAGCCATGCCCTTAAAATGTTAACAGATCTCTCAGGCAGACCTCTTTGCGGCCTCCAAGCATCAGAATCCAACATTCCCATTTGATGAAGTGCCTTTTGCTGCCTCAGCTTTTGATCCAGCATTTTCAGCCTCGGCGTTTCCCCTTTCGTTAACCCACTTGTACCGGCAATATCTTTCTCCCCCAAATACTTACAGGTCTGCTTCAATTGCCCTAAGATTGCATCCTTTATGCACCGGAAATGCCGCGACATTGCCTTCTGAGCTAATGCCGTGTACGGTGATGCAGCACCGTAACCGATAACGGAATCGAAAGAGTTCACCATCGCCTGCATTTGCTCGCAGTAACGCGTGTACCTTGCATCTACCTGTTATAATAATAAATAGGAAAAAAATGAGTTGTTTATTTTTATTTTATATCAAACACATGGTGTGCATGATGGAATATGCGTAGCACGAAGCATCCTTGCGCTGCGCTTTTCCAGCACAAATTAAAGATCAGATTTGTTTCTATAAAATTAATCACTGTACCTGACATCTTCTTAGTACTATACTGCAATAGGGAATTAATGAACGTGGGGAGCAATTGATTTTTGGGTGACTTGTCCAGTATTAGTTTTTTTCTATCTTTCTAATACGGACACTTCAAATAAACAAAGGTTAAGCACAACTGAAATCATCATTATAACGTGGCTTAGCCTCAATAATTCACCATTTAAAAAAGACCTCAAATCTGGAAGAAAAGAGAAATGGTCCCCAACTGTACAGCAGATGATAAATCATTAGCTTCTTTACGGAATGAATCTTTGTTGATTAATTATAGGATTTATTTTTCGTATTAGCTTCCCAAATGCTAAACTACAACCTATAATGGAGGCATGTCGTTTGTTGTTCGACATGTACCCCTTCCTAAAAAGTGCAACACTAATTAAATCTTAATAATGAAAGGTGTAAGGTATTAGTGTAGTGTCCCATATTAATATTCTAATAATGTCATTATTAGTTGTTAATGACTATTGTAATTAATTAGGTAAACAGCTTTTGATAATTTCAGGAATGGACCTTTTAACAAGCTAAGTTTTGACGTTTTACTGACAATTAGAGAAAGGGATTAAAGGAAGTTACTACGACATGCCTCATCGAGCATAGATAACAACTTGATTTTCCTCCTTTGATATTCAGATCTTTCAGCAGCTGACAATGGAGGGTGATTATCTTTCGAGGGACCACGATTATCTTCACTCTCCGAATTGGAATTAGGGTTTTCATCATCGTATTTCTTGACTCTTTGGTTTTTGAAATTACCCCTACCAACACAGCAGAACTCTTCAAGTAGCTCTTGTGCAGCTTTTACATATCGCGAATTTCTTAGAGCATTGGATATTCTTGGTGATGATGCTGCGTAGCCGACATGAATCTGATGATGACCACTGGTGTGAGGAGGAGGAGGACGATGATCCATTATTACTCCTGAATGTAACAGTTGATGATGGTGGTGGTGGTTGCTGTTGTTGTTAATTGGACCCAATAGTCCTTGATTATTGTGCAAGTAAATTCCATCATTTCCGATCCTCAAATCCTCCAATTTTGCAGCAGCTTCGAAATTCCTAGAAAGTGATAAAGAAAGACCTTGACCATCCACAACACTCCCAATTCTAGTGGAATTGTCTTCTCCACTACTGCTACCTGTTAAAGACATAATTATATTGTATTAGAGCTGATTTAGTTCGATTAGAGTACATCAAATTACACTCTTCAAATTGAATCTTAGTGTCAAAAAGAGAAAACATAATTACCTGGAACCCATGTGAATTGAGATGGAGGTTCCACGGGTGCTGGATTCAGCAAGTGAAATCCTTGATGATGAAGGAGGTTGTTGGTGTCTACTGAGTTGGGAAGTAACATGTGAAGTGAAGATGAAGAGCGAGGCGGAGAAGATGGTTTAATATGAGGATTCATGAGAGGAAGCTGCATGAAAATTACCAAAGTTCCCATTAGTAATAAGAGAAAATTAAAAGAAAGAACAAAAAATTCTTTCAGAAGATAGAACCGAAGCACATGACTCGCTAGAGTCGAGTCAAGTCAAGGTCAAGATTCATTGATAAAAATTTCTCGAAAAATGAATCTAATTGTACTTCACACAAAGATTTGCTGAGTACATGCTGCATAAATTCACAATCATAGCTAATTAATGATTAACAGTACAATTAATCACCTCCGCATCGTTTATTATCGATTGTGGAAGAAGTTGTTGCTGCTGCTCCTTTTGTGGCCACGACCGATAATTACTCGATTGGATCTGATCATCCAATATCTCCGTAGCGGTTTTCCGCCACGCAGATGGGTAGCTGATAATCTCCGTCAACATACCTCCGTCGTCATAAACCGTCGCTGCTGGCGGCGGCTCAACCGCCGCAGCTACTTCAACTTGCTGCGGTTCAAAGCCTTGTACTCGTAACATTTCTTCATGCTTCGTCGTCGTCGCCGCAGATCTCTCATATGCATTTGAGAAATTGAAAAATCCTTGGTGTTGATGAAAGCTGTGTGACATGGAATTTTCCTTTTCTTCTCCAACACACCACACTCTATTTGTTTTTTTAGCTGAAAAAGTTCTAAGGTTGTAAATTTTGCCTATGGATTCAACAATTTCGCAATATTACTAATTATAATTCGCAATGAAAACACTGATAAGAAACAAATACTAATAAGAAACAAAGACAGAAGAGAGAATGGGTCACCTTCTCTCTTCTTCTTCACTATCACCTCCCTTCGCTTTCACAGAAACTTTTTTTTAATGTGTAAATCTAATAATAAAAATATAAATAATTACCAACTTATCATTTGTATATGTGCTTTTAAAGTATAAAAAATGTAAAAGAAAGAGGGCTAGTGAAAGTCACTGGTAATAAAGGTTGAAATTTTGTTATCCTATGAAAAGCACTACTTCCATAGTTAAAGGCTTTGTTAAATTTTAGTAATTTTTTTTTGAGAATATGTAACTTTCCTTTTTATGTTTAGAAAAACGGTATCCTCTCTCCAGTTTTACTTGTCCATTATACTATTTTGGGATGTTCAACAATACTTGTTCACTTTATAAAATAAAAAAATAATTTTACACATAGTTCTTAATCTCTATGTCAAGTCAATAGGTACAAGTAAAGATGGACGGAAGAAGTAATAATTAAATATAATTAATGGAGGTCTTGTTTGTAAGCACGCATCATATACAAGGTAAGCACACACATTAGGTTAAATTTAATATGATTTTTAGTGATACAAACACCTCTTTTGGTGACACAACTTAAGCGTATCTTTGTTTGTTTATTGTTTCCCTTTTTAATTAAATTGAGGTGTGGTTCTTAGTGATGATATGAAATTAGAATGATCTATTAGTTTAAGCTTCAACTAATATCTAAAACTTAATTGGACAGTTTGCATATCTTGTTAGAAATTCAATTCTTCTAGATTTTCTAATTTCTATATTCTTTTGATTAGAAAGAAACAAGATAGAGTTATAATCTTTTTGATAAACATTAAAAATTTGATCTAACAAACTATTAAACTATAGTTTTTCGATAAGAAGCTAAGGGAAATAATTCCATGTATTAAAAATTCATTATTTTCGATTCAAACAATATATACGTATTATTTATTTTTAAATTTATCAACTTCAAATCGTGAATCTGCATTGACTCACAACCCCATCATTAGTTTTCCAAGTAAGCAAGCTAATGCCATATTCAAGAACTCAAATACTCAATCATAGTGGCTGTTTAAAGGTAACTTAAATTAAAGGTGTTCCAAAAACAAGCAGTGAGCATAAAAGGGTGTGCACTGCACACACTAATAGTTACATTGTCCAAAGAAAGTAATAAAAGCCATGTACATAGCATTAGTGGTCAAGAGCGGAGCTAGAAATTTGGATACAGATTCGACCAAATTCAATTATAGCTTTTATTCACACATTATATTTATAGAGAAAAGTACCGAAAACACCCCTAAACTTAGCACAAGTTATTAGTTTCATCTCTCAACTATTGATAGTCTTAAAACCGTCTCTCTACTCTACTAACTAAACTAAAATACATTACCGATCTACCACAAGTGTTAAAAACAATGGCGGAGCCAGGATTGTCACTAAGGAGGTTCAAAATCTGAAAAAGTAATCACCCGAATTAGTCAAAGGAGGTTCGACATTTACTAAATACATATTAAAATTTATTTTAACCATATATAAATAGTATATTTTTTCATCGAAAAGGGTTACAAAAGGGTAGCTCCACCTCTGGTTTAAACACCCCTTAACTTGATAAGAATTTAGTGGTGTATTTCACTCATGTTGCAAGATTAGGGGTGTATTTAAGTTTAACACTGTCAAGTTTAAGGATTTTTTAATGTTTTTCACATATTTATGTCAAAAAACACATTATCAACATTTCAAATTATGGTTCAAAATCGATAAAATTAAAATACTGACTCCGTCTGGATAGTAACTTTCATAAGAAAGGGACCACTCTTGTAGTGTCGGAGAATGCCATGAGGTGTTCTTTCCGACTTGTATCAGATGAACCTACAACTGTATATATGTGCCCTTCCCTCTCTCTTCTTAAATTATGAGCCTTTGTGGGGGACTACTTTTTTTTTTTTTTTTGAATAAAGGTGTGTAGATGGTGACAACCACCATCCATCTTATCGTGCACAAGTTTTGGAATTTAATTTGATGCTTATAATGAAGTTAGTTTAACACTTAGGGTTGTCTTGTTTATTACTAAAGAAAAGGCTACTTTATTGAATCAAAATATCATGAATTTTGCCTTGCTATCACATGTTTCGTGGATTATTATCTCACCACACGTGACACCACCCAATGAAAAAGGAAAAATATAAAAGCCAAAAAAAGAAGGAACAATTAGGTACCGGTTTCATTAATCCTTCGATGGTTAAAAACTATACGAATATGATGAAAAAATACATCTTAAAATGTTGATCAAAGATCTCAATAAGTAAAATAGTGACAAGTAAAAGTGAACTGAGGAAGTATATCGTGTTTGAGTCAACAAATAGAAAAATATTATGATATTTGTATTTGTGCTTCATATTTTTATTAGTTACTACTTTTGTGAAGGATTATAGTGGAATAGATGGAATTTCTCCGCACAAATACGAGGTCATGAATTCGGACCTTGGGAATAAGAAACATTCTTGATGAGGAATATTTTCTACATTAATGAGTTTTACACGCTCAAATTAGATGTGATTTACGAGAATAATCTTGAAAGTATGATATTTTAAACTTTTAACTTTGAAAATTTACTAATAACCTGGTTGTAAGAGTAAAAAGGACTCAAAATATTTAACTATAATACGTATGTAGTGTACTTTTGAAACAAAAAATTATACATTAAAATGAATTTCTTTGGTTTAATTAGTGAAACATGAAAATGTCATAAGTGAAAGATGTCACTTTTTAAAAAATAAGCTGCTATTGGTTCATTTGCTAATTATAAGTCCCAATTAGATTCATTTACCATATTTAAACATATCCCTTTACACATATAATGCCAAAGACAATATATATAAACAAATAATTAATCCACCAGTGGGATTAAGCTGTTGAACTTTTCTGTGTCCTTAAAACATTTGAGTCAGCACTTAGTTTAAAAAATTACTTTTAATATAGCACAACAACAAAAAAATCTAATATAATTTCTTTTTTAAAAAACTTGTAATATGTTGAGGCGAAATCAAATAAATGACCTCTTGGGGTGATCCAGTGATTTGGGTTTAAGACCTCCATGTCAAGTTTGAAATCCCTTGCCAATGAAAGCAAAGGGTTCACCTTTTGGGTTGAGCTCGCTGCACCGGACTTGTCTAGTGCGGGTAATTACCTCTCCTATGTGATTTGCAAGTTATTGTATAGAAACGGAGATTTACCTGTGCGCACTCCAAATAATAGTGACTGCGATTTTTTCTTCTCATAAAAAAAAATCCAAGTAAATGAAAATGAACAACTTGTAAGAGTTGGTGAAGGGGGTCCATTTTTTGGATTTTCCATTTCTCTCCTAATTAATTCGTGTAATGATTTGATTGGATAAATCTTTTATTTTTTTCATTTTAAAAATGAAGCTTTATAACTTCACAACAACATTCTCATGTCATGTCCTATATTTTATGTCTTAAAATAATCAAAATTTAATTAATTTACAAAGCACTCGAGCTTGTCATAATTAGAGATTAGTTTATTAACGAGTTACTCGTGTTTTAGAGCTAGTAAGTTAGGTAAAGAAACAATCAACAAAGCAAAATTGAAATTAATTATACCTATATATATAATTATATAAAATAATTTGAGCTAAAATTAATGAGTTCTATTGAACTAGTAAATAAAGTTTGGTTCTGATATATTCTTGATATTCAGTGGCGCGAGGTAGAATTATCACTAACGGGGTTCAAAATCTGAAAAAGTAGTCACACAAACTAGTCAAAGGGTTGAGGTTTGATATCTACTATATACATATAAAAAAATATTTTAACCATGTATAAATAGTATAATTTGTCGTCGAAGAGGGTTTACCAAAGGAGTAGCTCCCGCCCTGCTGATATTGCACTTGCTAACTAGTGCTCTCTCCGTTTAAAAAAGAATGACTAATTTTCCTTTTTGGCCTGTTTAAAAAAGAATGATCTATTTCCGTTTTTTAGCAAAACTTTAATCTCAACTTTTCACGTAACATGTTTAATACAACAAAATTAAAGGACGTTTAGGCACATTTGACATAACTTTAATTTAGGATCACAAGATTAAAAACATTCTTTGTTCTCTTAAACTTCGTGCCAAATCAATTTAGATCATTCTTTTCGAAACGAAGAGAGTATATAATTAAATAATTAAAAGTGTATTCATTCAGACAAGTTAATTAAACTTGTTGGATGAAATATACTCCCTCCATCCATCGTTACTTGTACTATTTTGAAATGTGCAACAATACCTATCCAATTTAAAAATCAAAAAATAATTTTGCACTTAGTTCCTAATTTACCCTTATAATATTATACTTGTTTTCCTATTACATTTTCCAATGCATTGTATTTATCATATTCAAAGGGTCATTTGGTAAAATTATTTCTATCATTTATTATTTTTTTAATCTCTGTGTCAAATCAACAATGGACAAGTAAAGATAGACGGAGGAAGTATATTGTTACACAATTAAGATAATTTTGAAAGAAAAATGGAAGGTTATTAAGCATATTCATAATTGAAGTTACATGTCATTGAAAAATCTTTCATGACATGTCATCATATTTCCTCATTAAATAACTAGAAGAAACAAGATATTGTGAATAGATTCCTATTTAATTTATTGCTGGCACCTATGAGAAATAACCAAGTCAAGGATTTAAATTAAATCATTAAAATATGAGAAGAATTTTTTTTTTTTTAATATTTATAGAGGAATAAATGGAGGAACACATAGTGACAAAAAGCTAAGTCAGGCAATCGCATGAATGAAAAAAGATATATAAAAATGAACAAATTGTTTCTTTTTTCTGTTTGATAATGATATATATAACCCTATGTAAGATGTAGCTTAGGAGTAATTGTAACATGTCGATTGAACTGTCTTTATTATTATATGGCCCTACCATTTTTCATTTTTCATATAATTGCCAAATCCTATCCCCACACAACCCCCCGCCCCCCAAATAATTTTTTAAAAATTGCACCATATATCTTCTTCTATTATTAATTTTTTAATCATCTGATCTTAAACATTGTTTCCTCTTTTTTTTTTTTTCATATCTAGAATCTTCTACTTATGGGGCTTGATTTTTGAGACGAGGATTTTTGAAAACAATCTCTCTATCTCTATGAGGTAGTGATAAGGTTTGCGTACATTTTACCCTCCTCAGACTCTACTTGTAGGGTTCCACTGAGTATGTTGTTGTTGTTGTTGTTGTTGATGATCTTAAACATTGTTCCTATTCGTTTAGTGATAAAATTTCAATTCAAGAGTGTGTTCAGTACGGAGGAAAATATTTTCTTGTGTTCGCTATGTAAGTAAAAAAATATTATCATGAAAATATTTGAGTGTAATATATAAACAAATGCTAGAGGAGGAGAGGTGGTGGTACGGATATGGGGTGGTGGGAATCAGAGCTACGGGGTAGAAGTGAAGATGAGATGTGTTGAGAGTTGATATTGAGGATACAATCAATGTGAAACGATATTTACGAATTTGTTTTCCCTATTTCGATAGAGAAATTATTTTCTTTATTTTTGAGAACTTATTTTCTTAGAAAAAAAATATTGAACACACCCTAATCGTATAACTATTACTCCCTCCATGTTGAAGAGAATAAAGAATATTTTTTAATTTTGTGATCCTAAATTAAAGCTATGTTAAATGTACCAAAATGTCTTTTAATCTTGTGGTCTTAAACATGCCGCATGAAAAATTGAAATTAAAATTTTACTAAAAAAGAAAATGAGTCACTCTTTTTCAAACGAAGGAAGTATATAAAATCAATGTATATATTGATCGATATAATTTTTTTATACAATAAAAGTATATTAGTGAGGACTATGATCTTTTTTTTTAAAAAAAAAAAAACATTAGTCAAAGGATAGAGAAAATAGGGGAAGAAATTTCAAAGTGAAAAATTAAACCCTTATCAAAAAAATTCAAATAGTCCATCTACTGATCTATTAAGATTCTCGACGGCTATGATGTATTATAGTTTAGGAGGGGTAAAACCTTTTAGCCAACTTGCTAAAAATGTAAAACCCTATAAAATAGTGTCCTTAAAACGGCCATTTGTGCAAATCCCCTATCATTATCATCACCACTAGCACCTTCTATGGGCCCATATTGGGCCTAGCGGGCCCAAAATAAAGCCTGGACTATTTAATTAAATGTTATGGGCAAATGGAATAAGAGTGTTTGATACTTATTGATTAGATCAACGATGGAAATGAAAGCAGCCACTCCCACTTGCACTCCAAAAAATTATATAATTATTATTATTTTACCATAAAGTTTTTGTTTAATGTTATTTTAAAGTTTTAGTACGTCGTTTTCTGTTAGAAAAGAAAAAAAAATCACAAAATAATGTGTACAAAAAAGCTGAAGTGGAAAGATGATTTCCCCTTTGCTTTTCTACTAAATTCCTTTCCTTTCCTTTTGTTTTTGCTTTAATGGCAAACAGCATAAAAATGCATCATTTATTTATTTGGTCACCTTAAATAAATTAATATATAGTTTGTTCGTCATATATTTGTAGGTTTTTTTTTTGTACGGAAGAACAATGTAAAAATGACTTGTGTGATATGTCCGCATCTGTCTTTTTAATTATAAGTCAATAATGTTCATTGTTTTACGATAAGTGCGAACGAAAATACTTATATTTTACTTATTTTCTTGTGCTCGATAAATAAGGAAAAAATATATACACTTTCACGATTCATATCCTTTAGCCTGCGCTCAAAAACTTTGAACTTTATCCATATTCGATAAAAAAATGGGATCATTTTTTATGGACTTGTTGAGAATGATTCTGATCTAGTTCATGGCTTGTTAGAAGTAGAGGGCGCTTTGGTGGAATTACACGACCTTTTGTGTTGTAACTAATCATGTAGGGGATTTCGGTTTATTATTAGGAATTTTAATATTTATATATAATTTAGACAAATAGTATGAGAGGTCAGGCTAGGTGAGGAGGTAGGAGTGTTAGGCGAAGAAATGAGCGCTATGGAGTGTGGGTCAGAAATGAAGATGATATATATATATATGATGATGATGAAGGGCGAAAAAATACAGTCAAAGTGAAATATTATTTTTAGTGAAGTTTACTTTTTCTACTTTAATTTGTTATAATATAAACACATTGGATGGATGTAATTTTTTTCATAATCTTGTTGGTCTGTTTAAATGTAATAAAAGTTTAAATATTTGAACAACGGTAGCTTAAGTAATTTGATTATGTCATGCATGCACCATAAACCATAATGACAATATGACATGTTATTAAGTATAATAATATCATTATTAATAATGAAAGGAATAAAAGAATCACATGAAGTATAACAAATTAGTAATTAATAAATTAGTGCATTCTGTCAAGGTTTGTTTGGCCAATATATTATTTGTAGTATAGGTCTAGGTCTAGGTGTGATTTATTAGCCAAACTTATTCTCACATTTGAGTATTGGAAAACTTAAGTGGGAGTATCATTCGACCATCTAATTTATTACTATGATCGAAATATATATTAGTTACTAGTAAAAGTTATTCGAGCAATGTGCGGGCTCACTAAATATATTTGATTATTTTTATATTTTTATTTGTATAATTAAATTTGAATTTTAAATATGATATTTCATTCATTTTTATTTTTTTGTCCTTGGTATGGAGTGAGGGTGGAGGCAACTCAAGCAGACAGGACGACGAAGAGTTGCTTGCTTTGGAAGGTTGTAGTTGGTCAGACTCACACCTATTGTAAAATCACAATCGAAACAGTTGCAAAAATGAGATAGTAAAATCACAGTTGAAAAAATGTCTCATCAGGGGTAATATTGTAAAATTATAGTTGAATCAGTTAAAGAAATATAATTAAGCACTGAAGCAGGCAGGACGGCGAAGAGTTGCATGCTTTGGAAGATTATGATTGGTCAAGAACAGAAACAGACAGCTCAAGTAGGCAGGATGACAAAATGGGTGCCACGTGGTGAATTGATATTGGTTTGGTGGAAACCCCCACTTATTTATTTATATAGAAGATACACTTTGGTTGTACACATATGTACAGTATATATATATTGAGTATGTATATAATATACATTCATTCATACATTATATACATGTTTTATGAATTGTAAGTATTTAACCAAACAAAACACAAGATGTGTCAAATCAAACTTATAATGAATTGGGCCATTGGAAGACGAACTTAAATAAGCTTAACCAAAATTTCAACAACTGTGAGGTAGTTACTTCTACCAGCCCATTTTCAATGGGCCATTTAAGACGAACATTGACAATATTGGCCACAATGCAGAAATAGCCACTTTGAGCAGCCCAATTTAAGAAACAGTCTGACTGTTCCAATCAATTTCAGACTCACAAGTCACTATTTTGAAGTTTCAAAAATCTCAAATATTAAAGTTGTTGTCATGTGACCAGGAGATCATGGGTTCAAACCTTGAAAACAACCTCTCGATACTTACATTGGAGTCCGACTAATCCAGATTCACATCAAGAAGTCCCACAATGAGAGGTAACGTGCTCCCTAACAAAAGCGATTATGTACCCAAGCTTGAACCCGATATCTTAATTAAGGGTGAAAAAATACTTATCACTCCATCACAATCCTTGTTGGTGATTAGCAACTCTCCTTCGTTCAATTCAACTTATATGTCAATTTTTGCATGATTGGAAAATACTTTGAAGCAAACAAAATAGAAAGGTCAACAAAGAAACATGGTAAAATCTACAATTGTGAAGTCAAATATTTGTCAATAATAAAATTTCACAATTGTCAAATGCTCCCTCCCACAAAATCATTTTAATCTTAATATTACACATAGCAATTGTTGTTTCAACTTTACTATCCCTAAGTTGTAAAAGCACCATAACCCAACCAATATTTTTATGACACATAATTAACACTTAAAAGCAAAGATATACACAACTATCCAACATGATTTAAATTTGAATTTAACCCTTTAATCATTTCTTAAAAATGAGTCCCACAACCTAATAAAATTTATCTCAAATCTTACCAACACAGAGATCCAAAACTTCCAAAAACTTGACGTGTCATCTTTCCAAAATTATTATTATTGTTATTATTTTTTATTATCAATTTAATATTTCATATTAAAATTTAATTATTTTAAATTCGCACCGTGTATGACTCATTCGGAGGCATTAGGAATGGACCCACAAAACGTATAAACTTGGAAGTCCCAAAAGTGGATTAAGTCAAATTAATTTAAGTCTATGGGTTTTTTTATTTATCTAATCTAAAAAAGAAAAGTAAACATAAACCTCTTTCTTTGACTAATCTTATTATTTTTCAACTTGAATTTGCTTGCTTATCACATAGAGTATATATTTTCTGGTTTCATACATTAACAACATTTTAAATAAATTAAATTTATAACTCAACTTATAATGAAATATTTGAACACATGATAATTATTCATGCTAAATACTTTTGATTCAAATTTAATTTTTTTCACCTATCCTCAAATGTTTGTTATAGAAATAAATAATTAATCACATAATATATATATATATATATATATATATATATATATATACTAGTGTACCTCATCTTATAACACATACTATACAAAAAAATTTAATTTAATTATGAACTTATAAAAAGATAATAATTCACTATAAAAATAATTTTTGATAAATTATTTATTTATAAAAATCCTATATTTCATGATAAATTAGAATTTTCAAGGTGTCAGAACTCTAGATCCAGTTTTCCCCAAAAAACTTTACGGACTATCAATAACGAGTCCGCTAAGAGTTCTAGTAGGACCGAAATCCATTTAAGGATGCCTAAAAGCATTTTATTCCTCTAAAATTTTAAACAATTAAATAAATTAAACATAAATACAACACTAATGTATTTATGTAAATTACAAAAAGCTATCTAAAGTTCAACTAAATATCACTTTGACCAAAGTCCATAATTCGGCATAAATTTTGGAAGAATGGAGTAATTTTTTCAACGTCTCTTCAATAGCGTATACATTGGCTCTCTGTATATAATTTTTTGTTCATCTTTTTCAAGCTTGATTTCGTGAAGTAAAGAGCGTTTGAATAATCATTAATTACTTGAATATACGCTGATAAATGCTTGAATGGGGGGATTCTGACTTCTGAGAGAAAAGCAAAAGATTCTTTTTGGATTGAAAAAAGAAATCAAAAGGGGCAATAAAAAAGGAACAATCTTTTGCTGTTGGGGTTGTTGCTTTTGGATTAATTGCTCCTTTTTTGATCTGGGTTCTTTTTCTTTTCGCTAATTGTTGTAGATTCTTGGTGCTTTTGGGTTCAAGGTGAGTAATTTATATCTTTTTTTCTTTGTTTAATCTGATTGTTATGCTATTTGAGTGTTAACAATGGACTTGTTGAGCTGGAAGAATCTAGCTTTTTCCTGTAGCTGTTTGCTTATAAGTACTTTGTTTTTATCAATAACATAGTTTCCTTGCTTTTCCTGCAAATTTTAGATAGCCCCTTTTTGAATGCTTGAGTTTTAAGCTCCTTTTTTTGTTATGGGTGGTGGGTGATTTTTATCTCTTTTTCTTGTATGATCTATTATTTTCAATTTGCTACATGTTGAAGTAAATTCATGGAAAAATGAAGGATAGTATGCTATATTGATGTATTGAGTTTAGATGTTTGTGGTCTGATCACCAATGTGATTGAAAACCCAAATTGGTTGAGATGAGAAAATTGACGCACATTTGCAAGTTCCTCAATTTTGCAGTCATATTGGCAAGCATCTTTGATACCTTAATTTTATCATATTTTTTATTAGTAATCCGTTTCAGTCTATTAGGAATCCTGTGTGCTAAAAGATCTCAAGCATATAGCATTAATTTTTGATAATTCGAGGTAGGGGTAAGGTTTGTGTACACTCTAACCTACCCATATGAGCATGTGATTGTTGTTGAAGTGGAGAGATAAATAAGTTTCTTATAGCATTATTTTCTTTTTCTCAAACACAATGGTGCATATTGTTGTTGTTGATTGACAGCTTTAATCTTGGAATGGATATTTTAGTGCTGAAAAGTTATTTCCTGTATGTGTTTCATTGGCACTACATTCATGTTTTCCTGCAGGTAAAAGTGTTGCTGATAATGAACCAATAGCATTTCACATAATGGGCTGGTTGAACAAAATTTTTAAAGGTTCTAACCATAAAGTTTCGGAAGGCCAATATGACTGGAGATGTGAAGGACATACAGAGGGGGATGGCCCATCTACAGCAGAGGTAGGTGTGGCATTAAACTAATGTCCAATGAGCTCGTCATGCAGATAAACTGGCGTCCTATCCTATGTATTCACTAAGCAAGCTCACAAAACACCTGACATGCCTTTGAATTACTTTGTTTCTCATACTGCTCGGATTATTTGGGAAATCAGATGACCAAAACTTAGCAAATGTAAGGGCTTATAACTATCAGCTTAATAGGTAGTATGGTATAGTTGGTGATTTATCCGTGGATAGAGGTAGGTAGTGTCGATATCAAGTAGATGGCATGCTGCTTGTGCTGTTCATGGCAAAAGGTTTTACTGTTTGGTTGGTTCTAAAAGTTACAAGGCCACTTACTTGAATACCAGAAGTCCTTTATGAAGTCTAGGGTGAGTTTGTCTAAAGCTCTATCAGGAATGCAGTCTTAACTTTCATGGGAAATGTGAAGAAGGCTTTGAATATAGTACGCTTATGATAAAGCTGTTAGAAATTTAAGAGAGATTCTGTCTTATGTTGACAATTGGTATATATGTTGTGTATGAATTGGTTATTTGGAAGACCACTGGTGCAAAGATCTGAGGACTTTGGTAAGGCTAATAATGCAAAATTTTGCTACAATTGTTCAATTTTTGGGGTGTAGCTGAGTGATGGGACTTGTTCGGTTACTAAAACATAATACTAGTGCACATTCTATTGGTGCTTGGAATCTAGCTGGTAAATCTTGACCATGTCCTAGTACTCAACAGTGTGGCTTAGTGTGGTCAGGGGAGAACTGGAACTAAGAGGTCTCAGGTTTCGGAGACAAAAAATGCTAGGTGATATTTTCTCATCTGTGTAAGTTTTGTAGCAGAGTTACACAGTATTGATGTTGGTGGGAGGTAGTAGATATTTGGGGGAATTAGTCGAGGTGTGTACAAGCTCGCTAGGACACCAACCTCATAAAAAAACTCAACTATAGTGATTGAAATATAAGTTCTTAGAGTTGAAACTGAGTTAGATGCTGAGCTTTCTCTGGACAATATGAATCCAATTTGGTATATGTTTTTAGTGGCTACTCTTCTTGAGTTCTATGATGACTGATGGTACGGATGCTTTGAGATTGATTTCTCTAATTTGCTTGTGGTTGCACAGTCATTTTGAGCTTTATTTAATTCTTCTTGTGGCTTGCACTGTCTTGTTCTCTCATTAAATGTATTTGTTCCTGCTAGAAGTCCATGTTGATATCAATCTCAAAAACAAAATTCATATTGTATTTTGGATTTCTGATTGATTTACAACGTGTTAAAATTTAGACCTGCTTACCATGAATCCATGATAATCCGCTATGTTGGTATACTAAATTTTGATTAAAATATTTGTTCACTGAATTTTGTAACTATTAAGTCACTAAAATATATAGTACCGACTTTTCACATATAAATCATTTCATACTTTATTTTATGCGCTCAATTTGGTCATTGTGTTGGTTGTAGATATTACTTATCCATTGCCAGTAAAGGATCAAGAGCCACCCTGAAGAATAAAATATCATTCGAACATGTCATATTCATACTGTCCGTTTATTATTTTTAATAAGCATATCATTCTGACATTTTTATACTGTGTTTGAACTGTTTGTGTGTCTAGGACTCTTGGTCAGAGATTGAAGAAATAGATCGAGCTATAGCTATATCTCTCTCAGAAGAGGAACAGAAAGGGAGAATTGTGATTGGTGAGTATTAGTTGCTTCTTAATGAAAAGAAAACTGAAAGTTTTCATTCTGTTGAGGTCCCCCTGAAAGTTAACATATGTGTTCAAGGCTACTAAGTACTTTCATATGTGCATAGTTTAACTCATCCATGGTGTGAGAAATATTGGAGAAGAATATTATTGAATTGTTGTCTACATTATTACATTGAGACCCTATTTATAGATACT
>JBCEWC010008443.1:0-19967 GCA_038996855.1 Solanum aculeatissimum | reverse complement strand
TATGATGGCTTGATCGAGGACTTTCGGGTTCTCCTTCGCCATGTCACATCTAGGCCCCCTATCCGGGTCGTGACAACACCCAATACATCAGCTAAACCTGAATCAAACCATCATATAGGCTATCTACAACTCCGACCATATAATGCCTCAAATATGGCTATCTGAATATTGGAGTGATAACAATTATTATAAGAAAACTCTGCCAAAGGCAAGTGTTAATCCCAGTGGGCCCCCAAAATCTATCGTACAGGCCCAAAGCATATCCTCCAACACCTGAATAGTGCCCTCGGACTAGCCATCGGTCTAGGGTGGAAAGTTGAACTCAAATCTAATCGAGTACCCAAACCATGCTATAGAGCCTTCCAAAAATTGGTCGCGAACAATGATCTCCTGTCCAACACTATATACATTGTCACACCGTGCAATCTAACAATATCTTGGATATACAACCTAGCCAACTGCTCTGCGCTGTAGCTAGTCCTCACCAGTAAGAAGTGATTCAACTTGGTCAACCGATCAATTATCACCCAAACTGAATCAAACTTACCCAAGGCCATGAGCAAACCAGTCAAAAATTTCATCATGATACGCTCCGATTTCCACTCGAGGATAGGCAATCTTCTGTAACAACCCAAAAATTTCTGAATCTTACAATACTGGGTGAGGGCTGATCTGAGTTTATCTTGGTTAGTTTTTGAGTTTCTCGAGTCTCTCTTGCATGACCGTCTTGGAAGGAATTATTTTTGTTAAGGTTTGCTTGATGTCTTGTGGAAGTACTAACTTTAAATGGCCATATTCTTTGGTATAGAATGAACTGTGTGGGCCATGACCTATCAAATTGAGGCTCTTTAAGTTATCTTCCCAACGTACTTTCTTTCACTTAATTTGTTGTTTGGATGTGGAAGATATGACCTTCTCTGTGGGACTGCCTGTTCAGGGAAACACTTTGGAAAAGGGAAAAACGATTTTAGCTAAGGAAGTGACCCACGGGATGGTTCACGGACTACGTGGGAGCTCATGATCCGTGATCCTGGTCCATGTGGAGTTCCAGTGAACAATTCAAGCTATGGAACAAGACTCCAATCCAAGTAAGGCTCCAAAGACTGGCTTACGGTCCGTGTGAAGCCTCATGGCTCGTGAGCCCATCTGTGTGGGGTTCCAGTGAGTTCCCAGGATTTGTGCTGTGGCCCAAAGCCAAGAGAGGCTTCACGGGAAAGCTCACGGCCGGTGTGAAGCCTCACGGACTGTGCACTTGGACATGTACTTGCGTGAGGAAAATTTGTCTAAGTATTGAATTTTTCATGGACAAGTTATTCCAAGTCTAGCTTTATGGAAGGGTCTCACAGACTGTGTTACCTCTCACGGTCAGTGTAGTGCACTGTCGACGACTATTTCTAGTTTTCTTCCTCGTTTAATTAATTGTTTAATTGTAATTTTAATTAATTCTAGGGTCATTTTAATATTTTTAAACCCTCCTAAAACCCCTGATTTAATCCTATTCAATTCAATTTCTTCAATTACTCTCAAATTGCTCTCATCCTCCATTAAAGACTAGCTTGGAAATCAAGGGGAAATTGAATTCTTTTTAAATTCTCGTTGTTCTTCATGATTAATTCATGGTATGTGGGATTGATTCATGGTTTCTCTTTCAACCATGAAGGCCAGAAATTCTCTTGTTCAATTTTGAAGAACTTTATCTTTCTTTGAAAATGGGTCTTTTAATTGATGGATGATTTGTTTCAATTGAGTTTTGGGCTGTGTTTTAATGTTGATTTAGAGGCTAATTAAATTCAATTATCATATTTTGCATTGGAATTTTGATGGTTGGAATTTTCATGTCCCCTTTGTTCTTCAATTCAAGCATGGGTATTAAGAATTATGATTTTAATTGATGCTTTTCATTATGTTTTGAGTATGAAGCTATTCTTATGATGATTTAAGTGTTGATATCTAATACCCATGCTATTCAATGACCATCCATGCATTGCATTCATGAGCATGAAAGGTTTGATTGATGAAACTCATGATATGATTTTGATAAGACATGGGAATTGACTAGAATGTGATCACGTCTTGTCTTGATCTGGATTTTAAGCACTCTGGGTGTTTTACACCACTCTGTTTTTGTTAGAATGAGCTACTCCTATGCATTGGTCTATGAAAATAATTTTTGGAAATTCTTGCTCAGAGTTGAAAGATTTTGAAATGTGATTTTGGGTTTGTAGCTATCTTGCATCATTCTTGGAATTGAAGTATTGAAGTATCCATTTTAAAAGCTTGTATATGTATATGTATTCTCATGGGATTAGACTTAGCACCGAGGGATGTGAGTCGGGGTGGACTATCTCCCAGGGTTCACACTCCTTTCCGTCAAACCATGTGCCACCATGGGCTATCTCCAATGATGGGATTGACATGTATCCCCTTTTTAAGGGTTGACCTGGGATCTACCTGGCAAGTAGTCCAATTTCAAGTAATAGCTCGCTTGGTCTCTTGTATTGGTGGTTGAGGTCACTTCCCGCTATGATATGTAGGTTTGCATTCATGCATCATAGCAATTCATGGAATATTGTTATGATATCCTTCCCTTTATTATATATATTCTCTCTATACGTATATGTAGCCTTGTCATCTAGCTTATTAGTGAGATCACATTCATGTGCATGGCATGCCCGCATACTTAGTGCATTTTATGTGCTAACCCATAATCTTTGGCTACATGTGTAATGACCCAAAAATTTCTGGAACTTATATTTCTTGTTAAGGACTGATTTGAGCTTGTATTGATTAGTTTATGAGTCTCCCCAATCTCTCTTGCGTGACCGTCTTGAAGGAATTCGTATTGGTTAAGTTTTGCTTGATGTCTTGTGAATATGCTAACTTTAAAAGGCCATATCTCTTGGTACGGGATGAACTGTGTGGGCCATGACCTATCAAATTAAAGCTCTTTGAGTTATATTTGCAACACATCTAGTTTCACTCAATTAAGAATTTGGATGTGAAAGGTATGGCCTTTACAGTTGGACTGCCTATGCAGGGAAAATATTGTGGAAAACAGAAGAAAGATTTTGGCTAAGGCAGTGGACCACGAGAGGGTCCACATACCGTATGGTAGCTCACGACCCGTGAGCCCGGTCTGTGAAGTGATCCAATGAGCAGTCTGAGCCACAGACCAGAACTCCGAGCCAAGTAAGGCTTTAGGAACCATCTCACGGTCCGTGTGAGGCCTCACGGCTAGTGATCTCATCCATGTGGAGTTCCAGTGAGTCCCAGAGAGTTGTTCCATGGCCCAGAACCAAGTGAGTCTCCAAGGACCAGTTCACGGCCCGTGTGAAGCCTCACAGTCTGTGTACTTGGCCGTGGGGTAGGGTAGTAAGATTTTGGCCAAGATAGGATTTTTAGTTCTGCCAAGTGTGGCTTTATGGGAGGGTTCACGGACCCTGTGATGTCTCACGGTCCGTGTAGTGTACCGTTGGTGACTGTGTCTAGTTTTCTTCCTCGTTTTATTAATGGTTTAATTGTTATTTTCTAATCCTAGGCGTGTTTTAATAATTTTAAATCCTCCTAAAACCCCTGATTAATCCCTGTTCATTTCTATTCCATTTTAATTTTCTTCAATCTCTTCCAAATTGCTCTCATCCTCCTTTGAAGGTTATCTTGAGAAAATCAAAGGAGAAATTCAATTATTCTTCAAATTCTTCTTGATATTTTTGATTAATTCAAGGTATGTGGGATTGATTCATAGTTCTTCTTTCAACCATGAAGACCTAAAAACTCTTTTCTCCAATTTTGATGAATTTTAGCTTTCCTTGTAAATAGGTCTTTTAATTTATGGATGAATTGTTTAAATTAAGTCGTGGGCTGAGTTTTAATGTTGATCTTGAGACTATTTAAATTCAATTATTCCAATTTTTATTGGAATTATGAAGGTTGGAATATGCATGATCCTTTGAAAGTTTGTTTAGGCATGGGTAATCCAAATTATGTTTTGAATTGGGATTTTCTTATGGATTTGAATTGAATTTCATATGGTATTGTTGAATTATGATTTTATTCTCTATTGCTCATGCATTCACTTCCTCATTCATGGCATATGCATAAATGGAAAACTTTGATCAGTGAAACTCTTGTTATGACTTGACTTGATTTTGGTAAGACATGGGAATTGACTAGAATGTGATCACATATTATCTTGATTTGGCTTTTAAGAACTTTGGGTGTTTTACACCACTCCATTTGATAGAATGATCTACTCCTATGCATTGTTCTATGGAAATGATTCTCGAAAATTTTTATTTGGATTTGAAAGGTTTTGGAAGTGTGTTTTGGGCTTGTAGCCAACTTGCATTGTTTTGACTTTAAATGTTGAAATCTCCATGTTAAATTTCGTATATGTATATGTATTCCCGTATGATGAGGCTTAGTACCGATAGATTAGAGTCGGGGTGGACTATCTCCAAGGGTCCATACTCCTTTTCATCAAACCATGTGCGAATATGGGTATCTTCCTAATTGGGAGTGACTTGTATTCCCCTTTTAAGGGTGATCTAGATTCTACCTAGCAAGTAGTCCTAATCCAAGTAGTAGCTCTCTCGGGTTCCCTCTGTTATCGGTTGAGATCATATCCCCCCTATGATATGTAGGTTTGCATTCATGCATCATGGCATTTCATGGAATATTGTTACAATATTGTTTCCTTGCTTATATATTCTATCTATACGTATATGTACCCTTGCCATCTAGCTTGTTTAGTAGGTTCAAGATCATACATATTGCATGCCTACATACGTAGCGCATATAATATGCTAACCTATACTCTTTGTTTACATGTTCTAACCATATAGGGACCAGAGGTGATATCCATCTACCGTTTGACTGCTAGTAAGATTATTGCTATTATTGATTGTGGTGAGCCCTACACTCCAAGGGCAATACCCATTTCCTTCTACTTTATGATTTGTTTCATTTCAATTACATTATGATTTGAGGGTGAGCTCGAGTTGTGTCGAAGCCCCCGTTGCACTCTTGTAGAGGCATTGTTGGATATTTGTATCAGATTCCATTATATGTCGTATTATGTGCTTGTTGAGATATTATGACTTAATGTTTTGCCTTATTACTTATAATTCAAATATGTTTCCGCTTATGCTATTATGATATGTTGGTTGGGAATGTGCTTATGTGGAAAGTCCCTATCCTGTTTTGTCCCCATAGCTTGAGTCCTACTTAATCTCCCCTTAGAACGTAACTGCTATGTGTTATGTGATTCATGCACATCCCATTCCCGGCAACATTCCCATAGCTTGAGTCTAAAGATACGAAATCCCTTAGAATTATGTATTATGTGCTTTATTACGCGCTTCCGAACCGATGATATGTGTGATGATGCTATGATAGCATGATCGAGGACTATCGGGTTCTCCTTCGCTATGTCACATCCAGGCCCTAACCTCGGGTCATGTTTATTCTAACCATGTAGGGACCAGAGGTGACATTTATCCACCGTTGGACATCTAGTAAGATTCTTGTTCCTATTGATAGTGGTGAGCCCTATACTCCAAGGGCAATATCCATCTCCCTCTACCTTATGCTTTTGTTTCATTTTACTTATCTTGAGACTTAAGGGTGAGCTTGAGTTGTGTCGAGGCTCCCATCTTACTCTTGTAAAGGCATTGTCAGACATGTATCAAATTCTACTGTACACCGTACTATATGATTTTTGGGATATTATGACTTCCATACTTTGCCATTGTTACGCATGTTTTGATTATGCTTCCACTTATGTTATCATGATTCATCGCTTGGGAATGTGCTTAGGTGGAAATTCCCTAACCCGTCTTGCCCCTATAGCTTGAGTCCTACTTACCTGCCCGTTAGAACGTAATTGTTATGTGTTATGTGATTCATGCTCATCCCATTCCTGACAACATCCCCATAGCTTGAGTCCAAAATCCTGAAATACCTTAGAATTATGTGTTATTTATCATGTTATGCACTTTCAAACTGATGATGTGTGTGATGACGCTATGATGGCTTGATCGAGGACTCTCGGGTTCTCCTTCTCCATATCACCTCTAGGCCCTAACCTCGAGTCATGACAAACTGGTATCAGAGCCCTCGATTTATAATAATCCCCGGAGTCCAATATGCCACATCAATTAGAGTCTTGTTCATGGGTGTGATGCGCGTCATACCTATGAATGATAGGCTATGAAGACATTTTAGGAATTGTCTCACTTTATTGTTCCTTATGTTATGTTGTGAATTGACTTGTAAGGTTTCCTGAAATATTGGTGTTCTCGTTACTCTTTCAGAAGATGCCTCCTCGAAGAGCTCCCCTCCCCAGATAGGCTCTAGTCTATGAGGAACAAGCCCTCCGTGAGCCTGTGGAGGAGCAAGTGACTCATGCTGAGTTTTGAAATGTGGTTGCTATGATGGCCCAGGTGGTGGCTAATCAAGCTCGGCCAACTAATCCAACAAGTGGTGGCACTACAGCTTCTATGGTGAGAGACTTCACCCGGATGAATCATCCGGAGTTCCTTGGTTCGAAGGCTGATGAGGATGCCCAGGAGTTTATTCATGAACTCACAAAAGTGTTGACTATTATGGGTGTTAGTTCTGAAAAGACTGAGTTGGCTGCTTATCAGTTGAAAGATGTAGCCCAGGTGTGGTATAACCAGTGGTTGGTTGAGAGGGTTGCAGATACTAAGGTTGATCGGGAAGAATTCAAGTTTGCTTTACTGGAACGTTTCTTTCCTCTTGACCTTTGGAAAGCCAAAATGACCGAGTTTATTAACCTAAAGCAAGGTAGCATGTTTGTGAGGGACTATTCTCTCAAGTTCACCAAGCTCTTAAAGTATGCTCCCATGTTAGTAGCTCATCCCCATGCAAGGATGCACAATTTCATTTATGGGGTCTTTGACTTGGTTGTGAAAGAGTGTTGCACCCCCATGCTTATTTGAGAAATGGATATCTCCAGGCTTATGACTTATGCTGAACATATCGAGGAAGAGAAACTCAAGAAGAGGAGGGTGAACGAATCCAAGAGAGTTCGGTTTGATGGTGAGTTCTTTAACTCTAGGTGTAGTGGTGGAAATGGACGATTCCAACAAGACCAGGGTTCGAATGTGAAGTTAGCCAACTCTAGGGTGCCTCCTCTTAAGGCACAGGTTGGGGATGTACCATGAGGTCCCCGTTGTGGCCAATATGGGAAAAATCATTTGGGTGAATGTAGGAAGGTTTTGGGAGTTTGCTTTAGGTGTGGGAGCATGGATCACAATATTACCAACTGTCCAGAGAACGCAAAGGGGGATCAAGTGGCTCCAGGTGGTCAAGGGACGCCAAAATCTCAAGTTGGTGGTGCTCCCAGAAACAACAGGTTCTATACTCTTCATGCCCGGCAGGAAGTAGATGAAGCTCCTGATGTTGTGACTGGTATGTTAAAAGTCTTTGATTTTGATGCTTATGCTTTACATGTTCCATGTGCAAATTTATCTTTTGTGACTCCTCTATTGGCTGTTAAATTTTGTTTGAGCCCTGAATCTTTGAGGGAACCTTATTCGGTTTATACTCCCGTGGGTGAAAATATTGTTGCTCGAAAGGTATTTTAGGGTTATCCTGTTTTAGTTTTGTATAAAGTCTTTCTCGGTGACCTTGTAGAGCTTGAGATGTATGATTTCAATATTATTCTTGGGATGGATTGGTTGCATGTATCGTACACCTTGGTAGATTGTAGGACTAGGAGAATCAGATTTGAGATTCCTAATGAACCTGTTTTGGAATGGATGGGTAGTGACTTCGTGGTTAGAGATTGGTTTATTTCCTACCTCAAAAATTGGAAAATGATTTGTAAGGGATGCATATACCATATTATAAGGGTTAGAGATGTGGAGGATGAGTCGCCTTCCCTTGAATCGGTACCGGTGGTTAATCGGTTTCCCGATGTGTATCTCGAGGACTTACTCGGTATTTCTCTTGATAGAGAAGTGCATTTTGGCAAAGATCTCTTTCCGGATACTCAAGCTCTTTCCATTCCTCCTTACCGTGAGGCTCTAGCTGAACTAAAGGAGTTGAAGGATCAGTTAAAAGACTTGTTGGAGAAAGGCTATATTAGACCAAGTATTTCACCTTGGGGTGCTCCTGTGTTGTTCGTAAGAAAGAAGGATGGGTCGCTCCGAATGTGCATTGATTACTGGCAGTTAAACAAGGTGACTATCAAGGATAAGTACCCATTACCTAGAATTGATGACTTGTTTAATCAACTTCAAGGAGCCACACGTTTCTCAAAGACAGATATTCATTTAGGCTACCATTAGTTGAAGGTAAGGGAATGTGATATTCCCAAGATAACTTTCAAGACTCGTTATGGGCACTTTGAATTTGTGGTGATGTTATTTGATTTGACTAATGCCCTAGCGGTATTTATGGATCTCATGAATCTGGTGTTCAAGCCATTACTTGATAACTTTGTGGTGGTCTTTATCGATGATATCTTGATTTACTCCCAGAATGAGCGGGAACATATAAACCACTTGAGGTTGGTGCTTCAAACCTTAAGGGAGAAGCAGTTGTATGCCAAATTTAGCAAGTGTGAGTTTATGTTGGAGAAGTTTCTTTTCTTGGTCATGTGGTGTTCGGCGATGGTATTAAAGTTGATCCTAAGAAGACTAAAGCCGTAAAGAATTGGCCTAGATCATTGACTCCTTCTGATATTCGAAGTTTCCTTGGGTTGGCCGGTTATTGTCAGAGGTTTTTTGAGGGATTCTCTTTTATCGAGTCCCCATTGATTAAGTTGACTCCAAAGAAGGCTAAGTTTTTGTGGTCGACTGAGTGTGAGAAGATCTTTCACACTTTGAAGGATCGGCTTACATCAGCTCCCATTTTGATTCTGTCAAATGGACTAGATCGGTTGTGTGTTCGGAATGTTGACGACCTAAGAGAGGTCATCATGAGTGAAACTCATAAATCCTATTATTCTATTCATTCGGGATCCACTAAGATGCATTGAGACTTGAGAGAGGTATATTGGTGGCATGGCATGAAGAAGGACGTAGCCAAGTCTGTGTCGAAATGTCCAAATTTCCAACAAGTGAAGGTTTAACATCAAAGGCCTGGTGGTTTGGCCCAAGACATAGAGATACCTTCTTGGAAGTGGGATGATGTGAATATGGATTTCGTGGTTGGGTTACCCCGCACTCGTAAACAGTTTGATTCTATTTGGGTTATTGTGGAGTGAATGACCAAGTCGGCTCACTTCTTACTGGTCAAGGCTACTTATAGTGGCAAGGATTATGCTAAATTGTATATTCGTGAGTTGGTGAGATTTCATGGCGTACCGAGGTCTATCATATCTGATCGTGGTACCCAATTTACTTCTCACTTTTGGAGATTGTTTCAAAAGAGGATTGGCACTAGAATTAAATTGAGCACTGCA
The DNA here is from genome assembly GCA_038996855.1 of Solanum aculeatissimum. NCBI lineage: Eukaryota > Viridiplantae > Streptophyta > Magnoliopsida > Solanales > Solanaceae > Solanum > Solanum aculeatissimum. Next base: position 10,534 of record JBCEWC010008443.1, on the reverse strand, counting down.
TTCCATCCTCAAACCGATGGGCAAGCTGAGAGGACAATTCAAATATTGGAGGATATGTTAAGGGCTTGTCTGTTGAAGTTCAAATGAAATTGGGATGATCATCTACCGCTCATTGAGTTTGCCTATAATAATAGTTTCCATGCTAGCATTAGTATGGCTCTATTTGAAGCTTTGTATGGTAGGAGGTGTAGATCCTCAGTGGGATGGTTTGATTTAGGTGAGATGGCATTGTTAGGTTTGAACTTGGTTGTTGAAGCTATAGAGAAGGTGAAGTTTATTAGGGAGAGGTTGAGGATGGCTTAAAGTCACCAAAAGTCCTATTTGGATGTTAGGAGGAGAGACCTCAAATTTCATGTGGGTGATTGGGTTTATGTGAAGGTATCACCTATGAAGGGCATCATGCATTTTGGAAAAGAGGCATATTGTGTCCTCGGTATGTTGGACCATATGAGATTGTTGAACGAGTTGGCAATGTGGCTTACAGATTAGAGTTGCCTTTGGATATGATCTCTATTCACCCGGTGTTCTATGTTTCGATGTTGAGAAAGTTGGTTGGTGACCCTAAGGCAATTGTGCCTTTGGAAGGTGTCGCGGTTGAGGAAAACTTGACTTATGAAGAAGTATCGGCCAAGATTTTAGGTAGGAAAGTAAAACGTCTTCGCAACAAGTAAATAGCTTTGGTTAAAGTGCTTTGGACGAATCATCATGTGGAAAGTGCTACATGGGAGGCGGAGTCAGACATGATGAAGCAATATCTCCATCTTTTCCAATCTACTCAAGCCTAAGGTACTAGGTTCTATCGTATTTCAAATAGTTCTAATTTCTTATTTTCTTGAATTCATGACATTACATGCATACATGTGCACGAAAAGAATCTGAATAATATGTTGACATGAGTTTTAAATGGATTTTGAAATGATGAATAATGCATTATGTTTTGTGTCGGGATGTTTCTTGTCCTTTAAAGCCTTGTTCTAACCCATTCGAGGATGAATATTCCCATGGGAGAGATGATGTAACAACCCAAATTTTTTTGAATCTTGCGTTACAGGGCGAGGGCTGATATAAGGTTGTCTTGGTTAGTTTTTGAGTTTCTCGAGTCTCTCTTGCATGACCGTCTTGGAAGGAATCGTGTTGGTTAAGTTTTTCTTGACATCTTATGGAAGTACTGACTTTAAATGGCCATATCTTTTGGTAAGGAATGAATTGTGTGGGACACAACCTATCCAATTGCAGATCTTTGAGTTATCTTCCCAATGCACTTGGTTTACTCAATTAGAAGTTCGTATGTGTAAGTTATGGCCTTCTCTGTGGGACTGCCTGTGCAGGGAAACACTCTGGAAAAGGGGAAGAAAGATTTTGGCTAAGGCAGTGACCCACGGGAGGGTTCACGGACCGTGTGGTAGTTCATGACCCCTGAGCCCGGTCTATGCAGAGTTCCAGTGAACAACCCAAGCTATGCACCAAGACTCTGGGCCAAGTAAGGCTCCACAGACTGGCTTACTTCCGTGTGAAGCCTCACAACTCGTGCGCCAGTCCGTGTGGGGTTCCAGTGAGTTCCCAAGATTTGTGCCATGGTCCGGAGCCAAGGGAGGCTCCACGGGAAAGCTCACGGCCCATGGACCGTGCACTTGGCCGTGTACTAGCGTGAGAAAAATTTGGCGAAGTATGGAATTTTGGTGGATAAGTTATTCCAAGTCTGGCTTCACGGAAGGGTCTCACGGACCGTGTGACCTCTCACGGTCAGTGTAGTGCACCGTCGGTGAATGTTTCTAGTTTTCTTCCTCATTTCATTAATGGTGCAATTATAATTTTAATTAATCCTAGGGTCGTTTTAATATTCTTAAACCCTCCTAAAACCCTTGATTTAACCCTATTCACCCCTACTCAATTCAAGTTCTTCAATTACTCTCAAATTGCTCTCATCCTCCATTAAAGATAAGCTTGGGAATCAAGGGAGAAATTCAATTCTTCTTCAAATTCTCGTTGTTCTTCGTGATTAATTCAAGGTATGTGAGATTGATTCATGGTTTCTCTTTCAACCATGAAGACCCAAAATCCTCCTCTTCAATTTTGATGAATTTTATCTTTCTTTGAAATCAGGTCTTTTAATTTATGGATAATATGTTTCAATTGAGTTGTGGGCTGAGTTTTAATGTTGATTTAGAGGCTAATTTAATTCAATTATCATATTTTTCATTGGAATTTTGAAGGTTGGAATTTGAATGTCCCCTTTGTTCATCAATTCAAGCATGGGTATTAAGAATTATGCTTTTAATCGATGATTTTCATTATGTTTTGAGTATGAAGCTATTCTTACGATGATTTACGTGTTAATATCCAATACCCATGCTATTCAATGACCATCCATGCATTGCATTCATGAGCAAGAAAGGTTTGATTGATGAAACTTTTGATATGATTTGACATGATTTTGATAAGACATGAGAATTGACTAGAATGTGATCACATCTTGTCTTGATCTGGATTTTAAGCACTCCAGATTTTTTACACCACTCTGTTTTTGTTAGAATGAGCTACCCCTAGACATTGGTCTATGGAGATGATTTTTGAAAATTCTTGTTCAGACTTGAAAGGTTTTGAAATGTGATTTTGGGCTTGTAGCCATCTTACATCAGTCTTGGAATTGAAGTATTGAAATCTCCATTTTAAAAGCTTGTATATTTATATATATATTCTCGTGGGATGAGACTTAGCACCTAGAAATCAGAGTCGAGGTGGACTATCTCCAAGGGTCCACACTCCGTTCCGTCAAACCATGTGCCACTATGGGCTATCTCCCAAGATGGGATTGATATGTATCCCTTTTTTAAGGGTTGACCTGGGATCTACCTGGCAAGTAGTCCAATTCTAAGTAGTAACTAGCTTGGTCTCTTATGTTGTCGGTTGAGGTCATATCCCCGCTATGATATGTAGGTTTGCATTCATGCATCATAGCACTTTATGGCATATTGTTACGATATCCTTCCTTTGATTATATATATTATCTCTATACATATATATGCCCTTGTCATCTAGCTTGTTAGTGAGATCACGTTCATGTGCATGACATGCCCACATACTTAGTGCATTTTATGTGCTAACCCATACTCTTTGTCTACATGTTCTAACCATGTAGGGACAGGTGGTGACATTCATCCACCATTAGATATCTAGTGAGATTCTTATTCTTGTTGATAGTGGTGAGCCCTACACTCCAAGGGCAATACCCATCTCCCTCTACCTTATGCTTTTGTTTTATTTTACTTATCTTGTGACTTGAGGATGAGCCCGGGTTGTGTTGAGGCCCCCATCTTACTCTTATAGAGGCATTGTCGGGCATGTATCAAATTCTATTGTACACCGTACTATATGCTTGTTAGGATATTATGACTTCTATATTTTGTCATTGTTACTTATATATGTTTTGATTATGCTTTCGCTTATGTTATCATTATTCGTTGCTTGGGAATGTGCTTAGGTGGAAAGTCCTTAACCCGTCTTGCCCCCATAGTTTGAGTCTTACCTACCCACCCCTAGAATGTAATTGTTATGTGTTATGTGATTCATGTTCATCCTATTCCCGACAACATCCCCATAGCTTGAGCCCAAAGTCCCGAAATTGCTTAGAATTATGTGTTATTTATCATGTTACGCACTTGAGAACCGATAATGTGTGTGATCATGCTATGATGGCTTGATTAAGGACTCTAGGGTTCTCCCTTGCCATGTCATGTCTAGGCCCTAACCTCGGGTAGTGACATCTTTGCATTGAACCCCCAAGCCTTTGGTGCCAATACTTGACTTGTTGACAGTTTATGCATTTTGCCACAAACTCAGTTATGTCTCTCTTTATCCCAAACCACCAATAATGTTTTTTTAGATCATGATTCATCTTTGCAAGAACAGGATGGATCGAATATCTAGCACACTAAGCTTCTTCCAATATCAATCTCACCCAATCTCCTACCTTAGGCACATAAACTCAACCATTAGTCCAGGCACTTTTCCACAAACTGAATTAATTCTCTCTTTATCCCAAACAACCAATAATGTATTTTAGATCATGATACATCTTTGCAACACCAGGATGGATCGAATATCTAGAGGCATATGTTATCATCTTCCCCTTTTGCATCAAAACACCACCTAAACCCATTCCAGAAGCATCACAATACACCATAAATGGCATCCCCACATCGGGAAAAGCAAGAATAGATGTTGAAGTCAATAAATCCTTGAGCTTTTGAAAGCTCGCCTCACACTCCTCCGAACACTGAAATGCCACATCCTTCTGAGTAAGTTCAGCTAATGTGGCTGCTATAGAACAGAATCTTTGTACGAAATGTCAATAATACTCCACCAAACTAATAAAGCTCTGAATACATATATAGGCCTAGCCCACTCACAAACTACTGCTACCTTGGTCGGATCCACCATAATACCATCCTTTGTCACCACATATCCATGGAAAACCACAAACTTAAGCCAAAACTCACACTTCGAGGACTTGGCATATAACTTCTCCTCCCTCAATCTCTGAAGCATAATCCTCAAGTGTTGAACATGGTCGGACTCACTCTTGGAGTAAACCAGTATGTCATCAATAAAAACGATCACGAATATATCCAAATATGGTTTGAACACCCAGTTCATCAACTTCATAAAGGCGGCTGGGGTGTTAATCAACCCAAAGGACATAACCACAAACTCATAATGACCCATGTCCTAAAGGATATTTTTGAGATATCAGACTCCCAAACTCTCAAGTGGTGATACATAGACCTCAAGGTAATCTTGGAAAACATCGAAGCACCCTACAACTAATCGAATAAATTATCAATGTGATGCAAAGGATATTTGTTCTTGATGATCACTTTGTTAAGTTGACGTTAATCAATATACGTATGCATATTGTCATCTTTCTTCTTCACAAACAAGACAGGAGCACCGCAAGGATATACACTCGATCGAATGAAGCCTTTCTTCAATAAATCCTCTAACTTCTCCTTCGACTCAATCGGACCCATCTGATAGGGGGCAATATAAATGGGCTTAGTGCTTGGTACCACATCAATAGTAAAGTCAATATCACGATCTGGAGGAACACCTAGAAAATCAGTCGAAAATATAACCATAAACTCTCTAACAACCCTTGTGGTCTCCAAAGATGGTGACTCTTGAGAAAAGGCCCAAACATAAGCCAAATATGACAAGCATCTCTTATCCATCAATCTACAGGCATGCATATAAGAAATTACCGCTTTGTGGTAAGAACTAGAAGCGCAGTCCATATGAACCGAGGCAAATCCGGACAAGATAAAGTATTGTCTATGCATGACAATCAAGAATAACATGATGAGGCGAGAACTAATTCCCAATATCACATCAAAATCAACCATATCAACTAATATCAAGTCAACAATAGTGTCTCTCCCCGAGAAGGTCACCACACAACCTTGATACACCCCATTCACCACTAAAGACTCACCTACCGGGATAGAAACACAAATAAACTCGGCAAAAGGCTCACACATAATATCAAACTTCAGGGCAAACTAAGTTGACACATATGAATAAGTAGACCCTGGATCAAATAAAACTAAAGCACGATTGTGGCACACCAGAACCATACCTATGATAACTGCATCAGAGGCATCTATCTTGGCTCGATTCGAGACAACATAACACACTCTGCGCCCCCCGCTAATATATGTTCCTCAGGCTCGACCTTTCACTATGCCTTGACCTCCTCTAATACCACCCCTCATGCACTGAAAGATGTCTTTGGTTGTTAGTGTTGGGGATGGATGGGCTAGGTGAGACCCTGAAGTGTGGGTAGAAGGTGCATGATGCGGACAATATCTGGCCAAATGCCCAATCTCATCACAACTATAGAAAATCTTGGTTTCTCTCCCCTAAGATGGCTACCTTGAAAAGCCACCATGCCTGTAATAGAAGAGTTATCATGGCCTATTTGAGTAGCCCTAAACTTGTCAACATTATCAACATTGGGGATGGCTGCATAGACCGCCTTGATGTCCCTGCCTCTGAAACTCTCTATCTTATGGCAGGGGTCCACTAAAGTAACCATGCTGATGGAGACTCTTCCTGCCACCCTATCTATCATGCCTAATACGTTCAATCATTTGGGCGTGATCCACCACACTCTGGAAAATGCCACTCCCTAGAACCAAAGATGTTGTGGCCTCCTAAAGATACCCCGTCAATCCTTTGGCAAAGTGTCGAATCCTCTCGAACACTATAGGGACACTAGACAAGGCATATCTGGATAATGCATAGAATCTGGCCTCATAGTTCGATACTGACATAGAACCTTGTTGAAGTGTCTCAAACTCATCCCAGCAGTTGTCTCGAAGGCTATATGCCACGAACCTCTCAAGGAACACCTCAGTAAACTGCTACAAGGTAATAATTGGTGATCCAACAAGTCAATGAGCCAAAACTGACCTTCACCACTCCTTGACTAGGACAGTAACTGATAAACGATATAAGCAACTCCATGTGACTCAAGGATGGCCAAATAACACAATTGGCCCTGACACTCCGACACGCAATCATAGGCCACATCATCAGGCATACCATCGAATATAGGGGGAGCCAATCAAACAAACCTCTCAAAACTCCTCTGCTCTGCAGTGAACATAGCAGGACTAGAAGAAGATGGTGGTACCATAAATCTAGGTAGTTCAACAGACAACCTGAGAAGTTACAAACCAGAACTCGGCTGAGATGTCTGAGACAGAATAATAGAGGCAATAGGAGGATCCGCTGGGACTGAAGATGGAGCAATATGAATCATAGCCGAACCAGATGGAGCTATAGAAAAACCAGTCAACATTGTAGAAGCTGGTGCATCAAGAATAACCAGAGCTGGAGGTGCTCTCTCAAGTCTATCCAATACCAATAGTAGTAGCTCCTGAACTGAAGGCATAGAATTTGGAGGTGAGGGCAGTGGAACAGGGTCAGTGGGTCCCTCCAACTCATACTTAGGCTCTAGAGATGCTGATCTAGCCTGTCCTCTGGGCAATGTTGCCCCTCTAGCACATCCTCGACCTATGGCCCTGCCACGATCCTCGACTTTGAGTAGGGACCACATCAGCTAGCTTAGACTCTCCTACTGCCCGTCAGGTTCTAGTAATCGGCATCTGTGTAGAAAGAGTAGATTAGATATATTTCAAAATAGTTAATATGAAGAAACACACGAAGAGAAGCAAGACATAAAAAAATTTCCTATCAAGTACCCTATAGCTTCCCGAAGATGGGTATTGATGTCTATATACCGATCCATGAGACTCTACTAGACACCCTTCCCTTGACTCACAAGTCCAACGAACCTGGAGCTTTGATACCAATCTTGTCACGACCCAAAAGCATATTGCGGCTAAAAAAAATTAAATCTAAAGCAAAAGCAACATAACACATACTATGAAATCCCAAAACCTAGATTCATGAGTATAAAAGCATCTAAAGTAGTACGAATAAGAAAATACAACGTTGGATGATAATGTAAGATACAAAGTCTTAAATAGAAAGCAACAAAAGAAGTCTCAATAAATCCACGGCGACTCGAAGTCTGAGCCTCACTGCTAAAATCTAAGATAGATGGAAAAAGACTCTGATAGAATAAGATCACCTACCTTGTAGGGGTCCCTTGCTCGATCTATAGGGAGGAAACAAAGTAAGGGTGAGTACATCAAAATATACCTAGTAGGTTCAACCGTTTGGGTAGGAGAAATCTACTAAGCAATGTAATAACGAAGAACCGTATCACCTGCAATGAAGGGTTAGTACATAAAATATATAAATATAAGAACAAAATAAGATATCAATGGCAGTCAAAGATGCAATGCACATGTAATGTATGAATGCAATGCATGGAGTGGAATCATGACAGACTCTAGAGTTGGTGTATACACCTACTAGGTTGAAGCTACCAGGTAGAACCCAAGAGGGTCTCATCAGACTAAATACCAATATCTCTCAAGTTTCACGATGGTCACTGAGACTGATGACACCTCGGCGGACATTGGTGCCACTGGTGCCAATAAATAGATCTCTAGTATCACAACGGATGCTGGTACCGATGATACCTCAGTGAATGCTAGAGCGAGTAAATAGATCTCTCAAATATCACAACTAGTATACCGAATATATCACACTTCATAAGTCCCAAAATATGCACATGATTCCCAAAAGTATATCAACTGCCACAAAACTTCCCAAATGATATCACAAGTCTCATACTATGACAATAACAACAAAAATATCTCACATCTCAAGAATACATCTTAATTTACCAATAAAGTCACAATTCACTCCAATTCCTACATAATTGATATTGTATTTTCATCAAAACGCTACCATATCAATCCAATACCTCATGAAATAACCTAAATCTTACAATTATCACATAAAAATATCTAATGACTCAAATCTAGTCTCAAAAGGTTAGACGAACCTACCTCGATGCTAAAACTGCACTCGAACCAAGCTTTAGATCAACCCATACCTCAAAATGATCTCTAAGTCAACCAATCACTATAAAAAAATAGATACTATACATCATGAGGTGAATTTTGATACCCATATTGGCACGAACTAGGATTAGGAGCAAAATGGTCAATATTAGGACTAAAATTTAAAGTTTTCAAATCTAAAAATTGATAAAACAAATTATGATTCTATACAAGAAAAGGAATTCGTGGGTGAAAATCTCAGTAAAATTAAGCTCATATCAAGGGAGAAAACATCAATTAAAGATTCCAAATCATAGACATAAAATCTCCAATTTTTGGTATTCAAAATCATAAAATTCAATACAAAATCAAGATAAAAGTAAAAGAAATTAATTAATTTGATGAAATAAACACTTATCCAAGAGTTTTCCACAAAAAGCTTCGTCAAAAATCGCCTCAAGGAGCTTAAAATATTAAAAATGGAGTAAAAATGGTGTTTCTCGTAATTAACAATTGTACATACGAAAATGTACTCCACAAACGCGAAGCACAAGAGAAAAAGACCTCTGCGATTGTGGTGTTAGGGCCCATGAATACGGAGACCTAGTCCACGAATATGAAGAAGGAAAGGGAAATACCTCCGCAAACATGAAGCACGAGGCGCGAACACCAAGAAGAGTGCATAGCTGCACTAGATCAGATTTTTCAGTAGGAAATTCCAACTCGGAATGGACCATCGAGTTCCATTCGGAATCGAAATTTCACAAGACAAACATGTATTCTTATTAGAAACGGGGATCTAGACTCTACAGAATTATCAAAATTCGATTATGAGGTCTCCTTGACACAGTTACCAATGCAACTTCAATAAACTAGTTTGAAACTCAATATACCAAAACTGCCCTCGCAAACTCAAAAAATTATGACGAGACCATTTTTAGAATTAGTTTTACCATCCGAAACTGTGAAAATTTTGACCCGAGCTTTCGAACTCCGAATGTTGACCAAAATCAAACTTTGGCTTCGAAAACAACTAAAAAGGCAACTTTGGGTCCAAAATCTTCGATTCAACTCCAAATTCAACATTTTGGAGCTAATGAATTCGATAGATTTTTGATCCGACACCTGAAACTCAGAGTGACACCAAAACTCACTTTTTCAACAACTTAAACTTCCAAAAATACCAAAACTCATATTTTCCACTTTTAGAACACACAATTTAAATTCCAACAATACAAATAGTTCTAAATAGTTCCAAAGCAACTCACGAAAGAGAAAAATAGTTATTTTCACAGATAAGTTCAAAAATGACCTACAATGTCAATTTTCACAGATGGTCAATTTTGCAGGCATGTATCTCTTTGTATTATTCTTCACATTAATAATCCAAATATTATTTTGTTTTAACCACAATTTGATAGAAACTCTTTTTATTAAATATTCTGACTATTAATTAAGTTGCCTTATTATTTACACAATTAAAACTCTCGCACTAACAATTATTTGTTCAATGTTTTTGTAGTAAATCGAATTGACCTCATTAGTGACTATTATTATATTTGGAGCAAATATAATGTTTTCCTCTCTTAACAGTTTATTTGTTCGCTCACAAAGTTTGTAACAACAACAATATACCCAATGAAATTCCAACTTTATATAGCACTTTTTAAGAGAAACATCAATATTAACGACAGAAGTCTTGGTTAAGACAGAATAATAGATTAGGCGACAAGAAATGTACTATTGTCTATAAGGTAGCTACATGGTTGAACCTCATATGATAATCCACATTGAACATTCACAAAAAATCTACTATTCAATTTCGTGCAAACTAATTATTCAAATATTTGCTTAAATAGTGTCAATTCTATTTTACTCTCAACATGTATATTCTAAATCAATAATCAAGTGACATGCACATTTTGAAAAAACTAGTGAATTGAAAAAGAGAGTAAAACATAACATTAGTGATACCCCCACTCCTAAAAGTAGCATATCAAATTGCTTATTGATATATCACTCGTTCACAAACCTTTAAGGTTATTTGTTCTATG